>JAAEAF010002132.1:0-189580 GCA_011037195.1 Triatoma infestans | reverse complement strand
ATAAATTTTATTTTTTTCAAAATTTCCAAAAAAAAATAAATAAATAAATACTTGTTAGATATCGTCATTCTTATATTGGCAGGTCCAATAATTTTTATGCAATTTCAAATATTTAAATGTGTTTTTTTGCATATCTAAATAGAAAAAAAAAAAAAATTAAATTAAAAATATTTATTTATCCACACTTTAAAGCGTATTTTTTTATTTTTTTTTATTTTTTGTTAAATAATATATTTAAATAACCAAGTGCCAAAACACATCTAAGTATTTGAATAAGCTACTTTATATATAATATATAAACAAACATTAATTTCTTAGCCTTTCCATTTCGAATTGTGGTTTATATTTGATGAAATTATTTTTCATGTCTCGATAAAGAAAAAAAAGAAAAAACCTATAAAATTTACAATTTGTTGGATGTCAGATTAGTATATTTCTTGTATGAGTGGGGATCCCCATTAGTGATTAGCCAATTATGTGATACATGTGAAAAAAATTAAAAGAAAATTATTTCCTGTTGTCTAATAGGAGAGAATTAAATAAAATAAAAATAAAATCGTTTTTATATAGATATTTAATGTTGACACTTTAGCTGGATAGGAATGTGTGATAAACAAAACATTAAAAAAAAAAAAAATAATAGGTAGAAATGAGAAATAATATTGTAATAAGAATTCTACCAAAAAAGAAAAAAATAATGTTGGATGTTATGTGCTTTTTTATTGCATTTTTGTATTTCATATTGTTTCTTTTTTTTTTTCAATGATTATAGAAAAAAAAAAAAAAAATGCAAAATTCAAAAGTAATACAATTTTTTTATAAAAGGAGCACAAATGCAAAAGGTACAAACATGAGTACAAAAAAAAAAAAAAGAAAAATTAATTTAACTCTTTTAAGTGCACATTTTGTTATTTATTTTAAGCTTTTATTAAATTCTGTTGGTAAATTAATTGGATAAATACTTGTGTTTGTCGAACAATAGTCAATCTCTCCAATATAAAAATCCCATATAAAAAAATAAATTATAAACAAAAATAAAAGGAAATGGTCAATTTTATTTCAAGATATCACTTGTATATTTAAAGTCAATTAATTTTTTTCTATTCCTTGCCTTCTTCCATTATAGTGATAATAATGTATTAAGATGAGATATATTAAAAAAAAAAAAAAAAAAAAATGGGTTATTGTAAAATAAGAGATTGAATTATTATAAGTAAAAATATATTTAAAAAAAAAAAAAAGAAAAGAAAATAAGACAGCACTGAACAAAAAAAAATGTAAAACGTATAACAGGAAACTGAAAGATTTTCAAATAGGCCTACATAAATGTAAAACTGTAATCTTCTTATATATATAATATAAAATAGAATAAAGGCTTTATATCATTCCAACCTTCTACTACTTGTCATTAGTGTTTTTACCTAATTAATAAAAAAAATAATTAAAAAATCAAGTTTAGATTATTGTAAATTAAATCTTAAAAATGTTTTCTAAAAAAAAAAAAATCCATTCAAGAGTAACATAATTTTATAAAAACATAATTACTAAACAAAATTTTTACAAAAAAAAAAAAAAAAAAAAAATCCCAAAACAAGTTGATTACAAAAATTACAAGATTATGAATTAAAAATATTTGCCAATTTTTACCCTTTTTTAAAACTAAATTATGTAGTTATGTAAACAAATTTTTAAAAGCATGCTTTTTTTAAGTAAATCTTTAAACAAAAATGAATTTAAAAAAAAAAAAATAAATCTGTTCAAGTTTTTTACTTTTCAAAAACAATATGAACAAAAAAATTCTTATATCTAAATTTTGCTGAAAATTTCTATTCATGCAAATAAATTATTTAAATAACAAATATAAGTTATAAAATAATATAAATTTGCAGTGTATTTGTCAATTTATTTATTTATTTATTTATTTTTTTTTTTTGTGGGTATTTTCTTAAATGTTGGTTAATCTCTTGAAACAAAATAAGAGTTACTTTCCTAAAAATTTTTTTTTTTTTTTTTTTTTTTTTTTTTAATTATATTCAAAAAATATAAATTCTATCCTTAGCGAGATAATGCAACAACCACTTCCTTATGAAAGTGATCCAATTGATTCCAATTAACTGATCGATTTAATCATTTTATTCAAAAAGAGCCAATCAAATTTTTCAATTATTTCTAAAACAAAGTTAAGCCAGAAAAAAAAGTTCACGAAAAAATTCATTCAATAGATTTAAAAGAATTGCAATTAGCCACTTAATTATTATGAGTTGATTAATATTGTTATTAATTGATTATAAATATGCAATTCATACAGAGTGTCTTTTTGTTGTTTACTTTTCGGAACACCTATCCCCCACTTCAAGAGAGGCCCTATTCAGGGGCGTCTCTAGCGCGTGTCTTTAGCCTGCCCTGCAACCAGAGATCGATCGTAAGAGATAACAGCTATAGAAAAAAATTAAATACAACTTAATTGGAATCATTTCCATACCAAATAATGCAAAAAATTAAAACAAGTAACGCCTATTTTTTTCATGCAGGCTTTGCGTCCAATATAATGAGCAATGAAGGCGGATAGTAAACCTATTTTCTATAATATATATTATATATCTTTTTAATTTAAGGCGTGTCAAAAACTGGTGGTCATTGGCGCCCGGAGCCTTTTTAGTGCAATTACCGACCTCCGAGCAGTTTTCTCTCATTATAGACAACACTGACTATCCACCGAACAGTGAACTGAGAGGGTGCTGGGAAGTGAAAATCTAAGGGCAGCTCTGCTCTGGACTCGAACCCGAGACTCCGCACGCGAGTCCAGCTCGCTACCACTGAGCTAATCGCTTCCCTTTTTGTGTTAATATGAATCAAAGGACACAATCGTGCATTAACTTTTGCTTAAGATCGGATAACAAAAAAATGGAAAAATCGCATGAAGGTCAAAATCGCAGTTAACAGTTTACTGAATTTTGTGAGGTTTTACTTCTTTTCTAACTAAATTCTAACCGTTTCGGATTTGCTTTTATCATCAGAGCCTAGTTCGTCAAGTTTGCATAGGGTCGTCGTCTTCCAGTTTTTTATTTTCTTCAACATAGTGTAGCGACTGGTTGTATATTAATATTGATACATTTATTGCTATAAAATCTTCGAGTTTGATATTGTAGAAACTTTAAAGTAGGAATCAGCGTATCTATACATAACTTGATGACAATGGAAGAAAGAGAAATCATTAAGAAAAAGAGAAAAAAGTTTTTAATTTCTTAAACAATCTCATCTAATGTTGCTAATCCATTGATTGAATATTGCAGACCCACTACAGACTGATTTTAGCGTAGAATCAGCGCCCGCTCTAGCGGTTACGTCGCCCCGGACAAAAAGACAAATTGCCGCCCCTTAAGAATATATACACTACCGCTCAGAAGTTTGGGATCACTTAAAAAACTGGGACTTGAACCACTTCACTATAGTCGATCAGGTCCAATTGATATTCTTAAAGTTGCTCTTAAATCTGCCACAAGTCCTCAATTGTTTCGTTCGTTGGAAGATGAATGACGGCAAGTGAAAAACAAGATTTTGAATAAAAATTTTACCGATGTAATGCAGCTCACCTCTGAAGATATGCTATAGAAGACTTGTGAAGCTTTTGGATGGTTCTGACATTCCATTAACTGTGTGGCTCTTGTGAGAGAAATGCTTTATTCTATAGGAGCGCAGGACATCTGGGAGGCGCAGCATGCGGCCGTGGTCTCTAATAACTTAAAAAATCTTTCTCTAAACTGACTTTAGTGAAGTACTTAACTCTTCATATAACATCCACTACACATTGATAAGTCCCTTGGCTAATGGGAGTTCATGTGTAAATATTAGGTGCAATATCATTAAAACCAGATTGATAGCTCAAATTAGAGTAGCTAGTGATCGTCACCCAAGGATTTTTTATAATGGAATAGCCCATTTATTTGATCCTAAAAGAGTTGCTTTACTTATGCGGTAGGCAAAAATGATAATATTATGCACTATTTTGGAATGCCCTTATTATAAATGTTTGAGAAGGTGGTTGTTAAACAGGTATTTACCTTCACATAGTTCTTATGTTTTTGCTAACTTACTAGATATAGAAAATAAACAAAAGTTAAACTACTTCTTTTATTTTATATCTGAGACTTTGGAGGAAAGATATACATAGGTTTGAAAAGGTATTATTTAATACCAATGAGGAGATCCCTCAAGCTCCTTCCCTAAAATAATTTGTATAAATGAATAAAATCTATTTAAATCATTGTTGCTATCTACTTTATTAATCAACTATTTAATATTATTTTATTACTTTGAAGATTAACCTGTAATGTTTCTTTTTGTAACGTTTGTATTTTTTGTTCAGCTTTTAGCAGAAGTCAATCTCATGCTATAGAAATGTATAGTTTCTTTAGGCAATACATAAATAAATATTGAATGAAATTTCTCAAGAAATGTTTCAAGCAATTGGACAGCCATTTCAAGAGATTTTGAAGCTACTATAAAAAATATATTAAATACAATATCCAATCAAATACCAGCAAATGAAATTAACCCATAAGATTTATATAAAATTCTTGAACTGTATGTTAAATGCTTATAAAAATAATGATTATATAGGATGGATTGCTATTTGAATATATCCTTCAATAGTCTTAAATTTCTCATTTTAACATTGTATCTAAGTTATTACATACGATAATATTAATATTCGCAGCCCTCTGTAGCTTCTAGCTGAAAAACAAATGTAAAAAATCTGAACCCTTTCATGAAAAAGAAAGGAGGAATATTCATCATTAATATATTCATTTATTTCTAGTTTAAAAATGAAGAGTACGCTTTTTTTTCAATTATAATGTAAATCTAAGTAATTTTTTCAGTTTTTGTGATGTTCTCCATAAAAACATCGAAGAATTTTATTAAATTTGGTATACTAACTATAAATTTTGTCGGTTACAATTTTGAAAATTGGAGTAAGAGAAATTTGTGTGAGTGTTTCACACCAGATTTTTTTGTTTTCTAATTAATAAAGTAACTAATTAAAATTAGTATATTTGTAGTTATAAAAACGGCCACCAGATAACAACACCTACTGAGAAATCAATTTTATTTATGGTTATATAGTTTGTCACTAGGTGTCACTACTTCCTAGGTTTTGGAGGGAGTCCATTAAGCTAACCACTTCCCCGTCCCCTCATAAAGACGCATTTTAAACTACTGAAAAATTTTTACATCACAGGATGGCGCTGTGATCGGGTGGCCAATTTTGGAACTACAATTCTGTATATCTGGAAGCTTATGCTATCTAGCGGCAATGCATTGAACTACTACAAATTCTAGATTAGGAAAGTGCTGTTACCTGGCGGTGAATTCAGAAACGTTAATTTTATTCCTTTTAAAATATTTTTCTTTTTTTTATTTCAACTAAAATGTAAAATCTGAATTTTTTTATTGTTTTATAAGAATACACTCCTAATTTTTTGGTATAAACTTCATTTACAACAATTACATTCTTAAGCAGTTAGAAAAAAGATAAAATTTATATTTGTTACTTAGCTCTATCCTCTGACGATCTGTGACCAAGAGTTTGTCTTTAAGTTATTTTACGTCTGCATTTGTAATAAGTTTTTACTTTTTTACTTTTAATTTAAGGAAGTTTAATTTTATTTTTTATGTTGTAAAAAATGCTTTAAAAATGAATAAAGACTATTATTATTATTATTATTACTTATCTCTATCTTTTTTTGTCTTTTATTAATTATTGAATTAATAAAGGGGGCTAATTGTGACTCTAAAATTAATTAAGTTATTTTCTCTCTTATTAAGTTACATGTATTTATTATATTTAATACCGAGTTAAAATATTCTTCCAAATAATTGTGAAGGGTGTTCTATCCCGAGACTTGAATTGTCCTGCAAATTGCCGTCACAAGCATTGCTCCTGGATTGATAGAGAGCTTTATATCATACAATGCAATCTTATTTAGATAAATAGTTAATCCTCACATCCTTTATTTATCTCTAACACATCTCCACTAACCGTTTATTTGCAAATGAATTATACAATAAAGGAATGAAGGGTGATTGTTTTATACCAGATTTCTTTTTCCTAAATCGCGGCAGTAGAATAAATAAATTCAGGGATGTCAAATCTGGACTAAGAGAGAAAATGCAGACTTTGTCCATAGAGTATCATTTTGATTAGGAATATCATTTTTTTCTTGTACAACCTTTATTTGAATCTTATTTTTCGCAGTATTTGTCTGAAAAGTTTTATTTTCGGGACTTCATCAGTCATCAGTTATTTTAGTGGTACTTTATCATTGCTAACCAGTTATTTTAGTGATACTTTAGAGAAAGCATATTGCTATTGTTCCTTCAGAAAAATGTGATAAATAAAAGTGATAAGAATTTATATGTATAGATAGTATTCAACGTTTAAAGAAAATCGTTGCAGCCAATTTGGAGAAAATCACGAAAAAGTGGACAAAAAAATTCAGTAAATTCGCATTGTCGGATCGATTTTGCCGTCTGTGCAATCCAAAAAGTGAATTCTGTCAAATTGAATTAATTAGCTGGTTTTGTTCTTAATTTGTTTGCAAAGTTAAGCCTTTGCACTTCTATGGCTAGTTGCAGCGCTCGCTCTAGCGGTTACGTCGCCCCGGACAAAAAGACAAATTGCCGCCCCTTCATATATATACACTACCGATCAGATGTTTGGGATCAGTAAAAAAAATTTAGTTATTTACCAAAATTCTTTAAAGAAAAATATAGTTACATTGTAATAAGAATTTCCAGTAACGTGATTTATGCATAATACCTCCCCCATTTAAATGGCACCTTTTAAAATAAATATTTTATTAACATAATATACCTCGAAGGATACCTTTATACGCTCGGAGCACTTCTGCGGTTGCCCAGGAGCCTCATTCACTGTTCTATCAAGGAATGGATAGAAGACCAGCATCTACGATGGTGGGAAAGGACGCCAGGACAGAGGCAGGCTAAATTCTTTGTTAAGACATTTAACTACATTTACCCGGGATCTGCTGAGCCATAGCCGAAGAGATATAAGGCTAATAGTGGTTCTACTAACAGGCCTTGCAGGCGACTGAACAGGCACATACACCATTTAGCTGACAACGCGTTATGCCGTTTCTGCAGGGCCGAGGAGGAAACCCCGGCACACGTCCCTTGTGTATGTGTCGGCCTGGCGAGGAAAAAACTGAGTGTTGCTAGCAGAAGTGCCATTTGAACATCATATAATAGGGAAATCAGAACGAAAAATAACGGCTGAACTTAAAATTTCAAAATAAATGGTGTTCACCTTGCTATCAAACGGTTTAAAAAATATGGTAATCATGAAGTTTTACACCGCTCCGGGAGACTAACAACCACAGGTGAGGATAAGTTCATTATTTTATGTAATAAAAGAAACAGACGACTCACAGCTCCAAAAATCAGAGGGGAAGTTATTAAAACAAGTTCGAGGCCCATTTCTGTCTCATCTGTTCAAAGACGACTTCGTCAAGCGAACTTAATAGGAAGAGTTGCAACGCTGAAAAGATTATTAAAGAGTGCAAACAAGAAGAAACGTTCAGAGTGGGCTTGAAATACAAAGACTTCACAGTAAAAGGTTGGAGGAACAGAACAACTACATCCACAATGCATAATACCCACCGTTATGCACAGCGAGGGCTCGGTCATGGTTCGGGGATGTTTTCCAAGATATGGAATAGGTGATCTCGTCCGTATTGACGGGATAATGAAAAAAGAAAATTATAAAAGCATTTTAGAAAATCACGTCTTACCCTGCGGTCAGCGATTGATTAGGGAAAAAATCATTATGAAACAGGACAGTGACCCTAAAATTACTTCCAAATTATGTAGACAATACCTTAAGGCAAAAGAGGATGAAAAATATGTGTCAATATGGTCTGGCCCTCGCAATCCCCGGTCTTGAACCCAATTGAACTTTTGTGGGATGAGTTAGATGGAAAAGTTCGTATCAAGTGCCCTAATTCTCCAAATGCTCTGTGGCAGATATTGTGCAGTGTGTGAAGTAATTTGAATTCGAAACAATCAATAAATTGATTGAAAGACTGCCTAGAATTACAAGAGAAGTAATTAAGCGGAGAGGTGGTCACTTTGATGAAAAAGCCGCTTAATCGAAATTATTTTTGGGAAAGATTTACACTTTGTAATGAATTTGTTATCACTTATGTTATTGTATATACACATTAAATATAACATTTTTAAATTGCTGACATTTTATTTCATACATAACAAATCATTAAATTAACAAAAATAAATTTAATACATTTTTATTCTAGGTGGTCCAAACTTTTTACCAGCAGTGTTTATATTGTTTTAATGAAGTCTATGCAGTTCAAACACAAGCTGAAGGAGCACTCTGCGTGCTAATGCTATTCTGTTCAGAGAAGTACATGCCTGTTCAAACAAGTTCAATCATCGTCCTTTACAAATTCTGCGATAATTTTTTAATAATAAAGTAAATATTTTTAGCTTTAAGACATAAACAAGATAAATATGCTACGCACTATAAATTTTTAACGAACGAAAAAATCGATTAGTGAAATTTGAGCATTTAACACAAAAATATTTTTCCCACACTTACAGCCAAAATGGCGCTCCGGACAAATGTCCGGGTTGCCCGCCCTTAGAGCGGGCCCTGCTGTTTGCAATCATATTGACCGCCTGCCCTCCTTTATGAGAGAAAGGAGTTATTGGGAGAAATACAAATCACACATGGATGAAGATATTTTCCGTCGATTACGCAAGGAAAATTCAAATATGAACATGGGTTTCACAGTAGAAATCTACAACGAAGCGTTGATAATCATTAAAGATTTGAGCTTAGAAATCGCTAACAAAGTTCTCAATCAATTGGGTAATACCATCACCGAATCGATCTGCTGCTGCTTCGTTCGATGTAGAATTGCGTCGTGAACAAAATTACAACACGGGTGATCTTTGGTCGTATGTCCAATCAAATATTCCTAAGCTAACGCTTGAGCAACAAGGCATTTACTATCAAATAATGCAGATTGTCAATAACGGAGTTGGAGAAATCTTCTACTTAGATGCGCCAGGGGGTACTGGTAAAACATTCCTAATTAGATTGATTCTGGCAGCACTTGATCCCAAAATAATAATAATAATACTTTATTGTGCTTTGAAAACACAAATGATAAATAAAACAAAGTATTTTACGGCTTGGAATAATCCGTCAGCCGAGATCGATATTACATTCATAAATTTATATATACATAATAAGATAAAATAAGGAAAAAAAAAAGCGAATAAACAGAAAAAGTGGCATAACCTGAAATAGAAAGAAAAAAGAAATGACCAAAATAAAATAACTTTTGAGAACACAAAAATTATAGGTAAATACCACAGTTTGGAAATTACATTCACTGTTTAGAAATTATATTATTAGGAATACATGTTTAGAAATTAAATTCTTGTATAACTTGATATCGATACGACCAGGCATGGCGAGCATTGAAAATCCTCCCAAGAACTACAATTTAGGTATATTGGTATAATAAACAAATTAAGAGATAAAACTTTAATGCATATTAGATGTTTATTATCAATTAGTGAGAAGTGAACTAGGTTTCTTGGTAGGCTATACTTTATGCCAAGTAGCATACCGCCCATTCTTCACTCGACCACACCGGCAGTTTTACGCGTGAAACACAGACGAGATTAAATTCAGGAAAATATTTATTACATGAACAAACATTTTCTGCTTTAAAAAAAGTTTAGTGAAAACAACGACTTCAAATGACATGATATAATTTAAGAACTTAGAAACTGATATATTATGGGCAATTATTGATAACGAATTAAACGATACACATGTAGCGGTTGTAGCCATGGTGTTAGATGCCCGACTCATGGAGGTGGATGAACAGCAGTTGGAGCAGCGGAAGTAGACATTGTAAATTCACTATCAGAAAAATGAACCCTAGATGAAGTATTAGACAAAACCTCTGCTATAAAGGATTCACCTCATTTATTTTCTTCACTCCGTCAGCACCGCCATACTTCAGACCTTGAACAGGACACCATTCAAAACTATGTGATTGTACTGTGAGACGATCAACATTCACATACACCTTTAAATGTGGGTTTCTTTGTTGAAATTCCTTTCTAATAAGCAACAGCTTAGAGTACTTCTTCCTCACATTCTCCGAAAAATCACTAAAAATTGCAAAACCTATATTCTCTAAAATTTTAGTGGCTCTGAAATATTCAACTTATCTTGAAAACGGACAAACGTTGCTTATAAAGGTATGTTTGCCGTCTCTCTTCTACCTAATGGACGAATATATACGAATTCGGCACTAATATCAACCTTCAGAACATTGTTACAAAACTCAGTCACAGTCTGATTTAAATTATCGTTTGTGTTAAACATAATCCCTCTAAAAATCAAATTATTTCGACGTGATTTAGAATCTAATATGTCCATAGTTTTATCTGTTTTCTCACATATCAACTTTAGGGATTGTATTTCGCATTTTAATTGACGATTTTCCTCCTTAAGTGCACGATAATCCTCATGAAGAATTCTGAATTCCACTTAAGTTGCAAGAGAAGCAAGTTTTGAATCAAGCAATTTATTCATGATGTTGATCACTGTTTCAACAAGTTGTGCTATTGTCGTATTGCTAATCTCTTGAGTTGGGGACATACTTTTTTTAATTGAACTTCTGGCGAGTCTAGCTCTCTTTGTATGAGAAATCGGTGAATTAACTGAATCAGTTTTAGAGGAAGAAGAATTGGCTGATTTTGGTGGCATGCAAGACAGTATTTACGTCCAAAGCAAAATATATACACAGTTTACAGATGCAAAATTTAATGAAAGAAGCCAAGAAGTAAAGGAATTGATATGATGAAATTTCTGATTGTTCCAATTAAATAAAAGGTGAAGAGAGAAGAGAAAGAATTCTCTTTTCCAATCGAGAGAATTGATCAACAATGCTGATAACTTACAGTTAAAGAGTCCAAACTTTAACTTGCTATTCTCTCATTAATAGTAAAGCACAGTCAAATAATAATTGTTTCTTTTTTTCCTTTCTTTCTCTTTTTTTGTAATTAAACACGAACTAACTGTTAAATCACAGTCACCAACCAATAGAAAATTAGAAGCTGAATCACTGAGTACAAAAATAACTTCCCAAAACTTTCAAAAACCACATCAAAATTGAAAAAAAGGCAGAACAAATAAACGTGATATGCACAGGTTGACTGATAAACATTGACTCTCAATTTGATCCCAAAATGACATAGCCTTAGCTCTTGCTTCGTCGGAATAACTGGACATTGCTACCAGGTGGACGAACTGCTCATTCCGCTATGAAATTGCCATTGAACATGCAATTCATTGAAACTCCCACGTGCAAAATTTCCGAAGCATCCAGTATGGGAAAAGTATAGCAGAAATGCAAACGCATTGTTCGGGATGAATGCACAATGCGGCACAAAAAAATCACTCGAGGCTCTTGATTGATCATTGCAAGATTTGCGTGGAAATAGACCATTTGGGAACGCAGTAATATACTTTGCAGGAGATTTCAGGCAAACATTACCTGAATTCCTCGATCGATACCATCAGACGAAATAATGCTTGCCTGAAACACTCTACTTTGTGGCGACACGTAAAGACGTTAAAATTAACTACAAATATGCTGTCCAGCTGCAAAACGTTCGATCAGCTGAGATATTCTTGCATCATTGGTGGAAATTGGGGACGGAAAGGTACCAGTTGATCTGACTTCACGACGAATTTCATTGCCTCATAACTTCAGCAATTTAGTGACGTCAAAAGAAGAATTGGTTGAAAAAGTATTTTCCAATATTCAAATCAATAATAAGAATCACGATTGGCTAAGTGAACGAGCCAATCCTTGCGGCCAAGGACAAAGACGTCTACGAACTTAATATTTTTCAGTCTAAGATTCAAAGGGTGGCAGTCACATACAAGTCCGTCTCACTGTTGTGGAAGCAGATGAAGCGGTTAATTATCCAACAGAATTTTTGAATTCACTCGATCTGCCAGGGATGCCACAAACGTACTGCAATTGAAAATTGGCGTGCCAATTATCATGTTGCGAAATATCGACCAGTCAAACCTTGCAACGGCTTGCAGTAAACAAATTATGTGCAACGTCGTAGAAGCAACAATCTTGACAGGACCTTTCAAAGGTGAAGATGCCCTCATTTCTATGATTACAAGGCAAATGCTATTCCAATAAAAGAGATTGCAATTCCCAATTGGATTGCCATCAACAAAGCTTAGGGCCAATCTTTAGAATTGTGCAGTTTAGATCTAGACAGGATTGCTTCTCAATGGAAAATTATATGTTGTGTGTTCTAGAGTCGGCAAACCTGACATTCTCTATATACGCAGACAATGGAACAACAAAGAATATTGTATACCCACAAGCATTATGAAATTAAACATATTAGAAACGTGCGATCCCTCTTATCTTTCTTTTCCATTTAACCAGACTGAGCCACAGCAACGCGTGGCGGGTACGGCTAGTAAAATAAATAAAGGTTTTGCTATGTATTTACAAAAAACTTGCTTAATCTGTGACTAGTTAGTAGTTCCAACTAAAAGAAATAAATAAAGGTTTACTTTGAAAATAAGTTGGAGCTAAATTGGTCTCTAAGTATATTTGAAGTCTGATATAAGTTTAGGCAGATTAAAACATTTTTTAATAAACAGTTTGAAAGGCATCTCGACAGTTATATTTTTGGTAGCCCCATATTTGAACGTCATAGTATAAAATAGAACGGGATACTGCATTATATACTTTTAATCTATTGCAAAGGTATATTTTTTTTCTCGTATATGATTCTGCTAATTCCACCCGTTCCTGAATACCACAATTTCGTATTTAAATTCAAAACCAAATTCACGTTCCGCAGATTCAGCAATTTCTTTAAAAAGAAATCAATTAATAATTCTATTAAAATAAACCTATCACTTTGTAAATACGACTAAGATATGAAAGTTCTGGTTCCAATAAAATCTAGTTTTCCCTTTGAACTGTAAAAACTCTAAGAGGCAGTTTGAGTATAGACTCAACAAAAGTTTGAACAATGCTTGAATATTTTCAGAATGAGGAGAAAAAGTTCGCAAAAATAGTAGTAATACTTATGTTACTAGAAAAAGTAGCGGAATAGAAACAATTTATTTGTGATAATTACTCAATTTTATTGAATCTATTCATTTATAAATAATTAAATGAAATTACAGTAGTAAAATTATGAAGGAAATCTGTGAATATGAAATATTCTTAACAATATTAATGATAATTATAAAAATAAAACATTAAGTAATTTAAAAATTAAGTAATCTCTGTTTTTCTCTAATATCAAAAATGGAAGAGACTATATACTAAATAACTAACAAATTAATCTAAAAACAAAACAAACATCTAGAAATAAAAATGTAAGCCATATTTATAGACTCTTCACCAGTTGCACAAACTTTATAAAAAGAAATTAATAATTTCAGAATTATTCCCTACACTATATGAATTATTATTAATAATCATTAAGGCACCAAACAAAGATTATCACTATAAAACAGCAGTAGTTGGCATTTGATTCACTCCGCAGCTACCATCCCCTCTATACAACATATAGTAACCCTGAAAAAAAAGTATATGCAATAAATCTGAAAAATAATTGTTTTCAAAGATAAATGTTTCATAGATAACCCATAAATTGAAATATGTATCTGTCTTGAGTGATTAGGAGTCAATTACACTGAAAAACAGGAAACCCACTAGGAGCAAACATAGTAATATCAATTCTGTCTTAAGACGGACAGATAGGCAGGCACACACATACCACCTACCTACCAAAGCAGAAATCTGCTTGTTTGTTACTCACCTGTACTCCCCAGCTTTCTCCCCAACTATTTTTGATAAGCCAAAAAGGAAGAGTTTTTTTGAAAACTGGATAATCTGAAATGAAAAAATGGGTGCAAAAGTAGCTTAAAAAAAAATTCGCAAACTAACCTGATTACCCCATCGTGTTCCCCAACTGTTCTTTATTAACCAATATGGCAGATTCTTATGAGTAAATCTTGTTCCTGAAATACAGTTGGTTAATTATTGTTAAACTGATTTATACTTATATTTTAATCGGATTTTTAGCATAAATAATTTGCTGTAGATTTATGGAAAACCAGAAAAAATGGCCTTTCCCGTTTCATTCATTTTCTTTAATAATGTTCAGGAGGAAAATTGGTGCGGTACTAATGATACTAAAGCTTAAAAATGATAACTGGAGAAATGTAATAGAGACCTTCTCATCAAATCTGAATAAGACCTTCTGTCAAAAAGCCAGCAGACTAAGACGCTAATCTTGGCATACAATAAAATGTTAATATTTCTAGTGCAGAATTTTTTAATGTCTTTATACTGTTTACAAGTAGGGCATGAAGAAGAGCCCAGTTTGCTTGTGCTACATTAATCTACACTAATGTTGTCATTAAGGCAAAAGCTTGTTCTCATTTCTATACAAATTGTAACATATTGTAACGTTTTTCCCTCTAAAGTAGCTACTGCAACTAGTTATAAGTGGATTCGTATAGATAAAATACTTTAAACTTCAATAAAGAAAACATCAATTTATTGTTATACACAATAAATTACAAAATACAACACTTAATAATCACTAATTCACAAACCACAAAAGTTCACTTTGCTCACTTTTTATACACTTTCCACAAAGGTACACTTTGTTTGTAACTAGAAAACTCTCTGCGGTCCCACTATTTAATCGGTGGAGAATCTTCTAGAATCCTCCATCCTTCCAGGAAGAACTAGAGCGCGTCGCCAGCGCTTCCTAGCGGTCACTAAGAGAATTTGAGGTTCTTACTTCCTCTCCTAGATGGCGTCACTGGCTGCGTTACACTGCTCCCCTCTTAGATCTGTTCGTCCCGAACAGAAACATCGCTGGTGACGTAATGCAGTAACCGGGCCAGATGTGCGACCTTCATTGTGGATCTGGGCGTCCGTTGGATTCGATACACCAGGTTGTTGGGCCTTGAGATGATTGGGTAAGTTTTGGGGACCTTCCCTTCTTCCGTACCGGATTATACAGCCATACCTTCTCGCCTTCCTGGAAGGACCTTCCGCTGACACATAGATCGTACCGCGTTTTCATCCGGTCACTTTCTAACACCATCTTTTCGCACACCTTTCCATGGATGGTCCTCAATCTGCGGCGAAGCTCTTCTGCATAGCTGTCCACGTCCGTTTCCTCCTCTTCTGGGCTGCCAAATAAAAGGTCACTGGGTAGCCGAAATTCTCTTCCAAGCACAACGCTGGCTGGTGTGCGGCCCGTGGTCTCGTGGACAGCCGAACGGTACGCCATCATTTATTAGAGGTATGTGTTCGTCCCAGTCGTCCTGGCGTTCATTCACCAAAAGCCTTAAATGGCTTCCTAGAGTCTTGATAAATCGCTCCACCATGCCGTCAGACTGAGGGTGAAGCGGCGTTGTCCTCGTCTTCCTGATGCCAAGAATCTCGCAGACCGCCTTGAACACCTGTGACTCAAAGTTTCTCCCTTGATCGGAATGTAATTCCAGCGGAATCCCGAAACGGCTGAACAGGTTATTTACTAGAGCTTCGGCCACAGCTGATGCGTCCTGGGTTGGCAAAGCATACGCCTCCGTCCACTTGCTAAAGTAGTCCGCCGCAACTAGTATATAGCGATTTCCCCTTTTAGTTTTTGGGAACGGGCCGGCTATATCGATAGCTATTCTTTCGAACGGTGCTCCAACATTGTACTGCCTCATAGCGCCACGGGTTCTACTTCTGGGTCCTTTGCTCGCTACACATTCCGTGCATCGCCGGCACCAATCTTCAACATCCTGGTGGTAGCCTACCCAATAGAACCGCTGCCTCAACTTTTCCAATGTCTTCTTTACTCCGAAATGGCCGCCAGTAATGCCTCCGTGCACTTCTGCAACACTTCTTCCCTCTTCGATGCAGGTAGAATTACCTGATTCCTTTTGTCTTTGCCATCTGCGCTTTCCCAGATCCGAAGCAATACGCCATCTTTAACGGTAAGCGAATCCCATTGCGCGCAGTAGCATTTCACATCCCGACTGCTAGGTGCAATGTCTTTCCAGTCCGGTCTTGACCCATCTTCTTTAAACTTGAGCACTGGTCCGATGTCCTCATCTTTAAGTTGTTCTTCCCTAATCACTTCAGGGCTCCATTCTTCTAGTGGTAAGACAGTGGTTCTTTTGCATTGTCCCTGCTCCTTCAGTTCTATCTTGCTACAGTGCTTGCAATCCGTATTGCAAGGCCGTCTTGAAAGAGCGTCAGCATTGCCATGGAGTCTTCCCTTCCGGTGGATGATCTTGAATTGGTATTCCTGCAATCTCTCTTCCAGCGAGCTACTTGTCCTTCCGGGTTCTTGAAATTTAAGAGCCAAGTCAATGAAGCATGGTCTGACCACAATAGAAGGGCTGTCCATACAAGTATTTATGGAAATGTTCCAGTGTCTTCACGATTGCCAGAAGCTCTTTCCTAGTGACACAGTAATTCTTTTCAGCATTAGAGAGAGTTTTAGAGAAGTACGCAATGACTCGTTCTTCGCCATCCTGTACCTGGGAAAGTATACCCCCTATTCCAACTGCGCTGGCACTATGTCTACGATGAATACGCAACCAGCCCTCGGATATGCCAAGATTAGAGACGTCAATAAGGCTTTCTTGAGTCGATCGGATGCTTCTTGGCATTTAGGTGTCCATTACTCCCTCCGCATGGGAGTCCAGTATGCAAACCACTTAGCTATTCCCTTCCCTTAGATAACATACTGAAATGCATTTAAATTTTTAATATTTAATGCATTAACTACAATTAACAACTGGATCTAAAGCAAATGCATAAGTTGATTTTCTTTTTACTCCCTCCGCATGGGAGTCCGTATGCAAACCACTTAGCTATTCCCTTCCCTTAGATAACATACTGAAATGCATTTAAATTTTTAATATTTAATGCATTAACTACAATTAACAACTGGATCTTAAAGCAAATGCATTAGTTGATTAATAATTAATTTTTTTTTTGTAAATGTGTAACAATGAAAAAGTAAATAACATACTACAATTCCCAATGTAGATTGCAGGTGGATTCAAAGTCAAGTCAATTGCGACCAAGAAGAAGATCTATAATGGCCGCCTTGTAGCTTTAAGAGTGTACACTGCATGATGTATAAGTTTATGAAACTAAGAAGTATATTGGTGAAAGAAAGTGTTACAGTATTGGTAAAGAAAGTTTGGGTTACAGTTCACCTGCAGATATTCGAAACTCAACTAGTTGAACACTTCTCTTGAGTGAAGTACAATGAATGTTAGGATTGTCAATGTGTGGGTATCTCTATTGTTAAACTTATATACAGAATGGGACAGCAGCAGTTCCCTGAAGTGACCTGTCCAAATTCCCTTACCGCTGCAGGTTACTTCTCCTACATCAATACTATTAGCAAAGCTTAAGTAAAGCTAAAGTAGTATAATTGAAATGATGAGAAGAGAAATATTTCATTCTCTATTATTAAAAATATCAACTATAATACATTAATAAAACTTCATTGATTACATTAATTCAGAAAAGTATTTAATAAAATCACGAAATATAGTAAATTATCAATAAAACTCAAAGAATTACTCACTATGTACACCATACCCTACTAAAAGAACTGCATGATCCAGATTACTTGGGCTGCACAAAAATCTTAGGGGATGTGAAACACCTCCCATATAGAACTAAATGAAAACAAAGCAGAAAAATATATTTTTAATAATAACATAAGATCTAAATAATCATGTTTACCAATGAATTTTTAAGGTATTAAAAAATTGCAGCTGAGAATCCGGCAGAAATTTATTTTATTCTTTTAACGGCTTTATATTAAAAGCGTTTTTAAATTTTTATTTTTTTAATTTTTTGCCACCAAAATTAAAATACCAAATAAAATATCAGTTAAAATATTACCTGCATAGCATTTGCATTCAGAGCCACTGATATTGGTCCATTAGCTATAAGATATTTGGCGATATCTTTCTCATCCTGGGAAACATTAACAGCTCCTGATATGGAAACTTCTATTTCACTACTGTTAATATGGCATTTACCTAGCCATCCTTTATAAGGATAATCCGTCTCAGTTTCTAAACCTCCAATAGTTTCTATTGCACGATAAGCAGTATCAAACTCACCTCCCAAACACCCTTTATCGTAATTATCACAGTCTACTAGTTCTAAAAAAAAAAAATAATGAATTAAAAAAATATGGCCAAAGTGAAATGGATTGAATACTGTTGGTGAAATGTAAAATGAAATTACTGTTTAATACAAGAGCTCTGGTTTGCGTTTTTAACATCT
Source organism: Triatoma infestans (assembly GCA_011037195.1). Classification (NCBI taxonomy): domain Eukaryota; kingdom Metazoa; phylum Arthropoda; class Insecta; order Hemiptera; family Reduviidae; genus Triatoma; species Triatoma infestans. Next base: position 171,128 of record JAAEAF010002132.1, on the reverse strand, counting down.
GCCTAGAAATGATAAATTGGCAGATTACTAGACTAAGATTATATTTCTAGCGGAAGCCGAATAAACAACTGCTTGAACATTGATGCAAGAATCGATTATTCATGTCAGTTACAACTGCATATGCCCTAAAGGGAATGAGACTTTTGTAGGAAAATGGCTGCCTAGATACCGGTTAAGTGATGCACAACGAAACTATTAGACCTTCGATAGAGAACTATTGGTTATATATATGAAGCTGTAAGACACATTCGACCAGTTATTGATGGTAGGCCATTGGCTATTAACACTGATCACAAACCTCTGGTGTATGCCATGCTTCAAAAGCCCTCTTCAGCATCTCCAATTAGAATTAGGTGGTTAACTTTTATTAGCCAGTTTACTACCGACATACGATATGTGGTCGGAGAGCAAAACCACTGAATTCGAGGCGCACTGTCTCGAATAGAAGAATTACACCACACAGGAGATTTAGATCATTTGGCTGACGTGCAGAAAGAAGATCAGGAGGTAAAAGAATTAAAAAAACAAAGCAATTTATGTCTTAAGTGGGTAAACCTACCCGGAGCCAATAAACCCGTGCTCTATGAGACAACAGCAAACAAAATCCGAATATATTTACCAGGGTCACCACGCAGAAGTATTTTTGACGCGTTACATGGACTTAGCGATCCAGGAATTCGCGCTTCCCGTAGATTAGTGAAAAAGAAGTATTTCTGGTATGGTATGAACAAGGACGTAACCGAATGGGCAAGTTGTTGCATTGCCTGCCAGAGATCTAAAATAACTAGACATACAGTTACAGAACCAGGAGTGTTTACACAGGCTGGACATTTCATATGGACTTGATGGGCCCTTTACCTTCTTCGAATGGTAAAACCTATTGCGTAAACATGATTGACCGTTTCACCTGCTGGTCCGAGGCAGTACCAGTAGAGAATGTTACTGCGGAAGTTGTAGCTGCAGCTTTTTACCAAGGTAGGATTAGCAGATTTGGCGTACCCAATAATCTGCGCACAGACCAAGGAAGGCAATTCGAGTGCGAACTTTTTCAACATCTTACTGACTTCCTGGGGAAGCAGAGAATTCGTACAACACCTTATCACCCTGAGTCTAATGGATGGATGGAGAAATGGCACAGGACGTTAAAGTCCGCACTAACATCACATATGGATACTTCAAACTGGACTAATCTTTTACCTACTGTACTTTTAGGTCTACGCACAGTCATGCGTGAAGAATCAGGTTTGATGTGGCTGAAGCTGTTTATGGCCAAACATTGCGATTACCGGGGGAATTTGAGTCACCCACACCCACAACTTCAAACCTTATTGGATTGGTACAACAATTAAAGCAAACAATGTCCAGTTTCAGCCCAGCTTTATTACGAAGCAGTAATAGGAATATTTTCTTGCATCAAGCATTGGACACTTGTACTCAAATGTTTTTAAGGGATGATCGGATAAGAAAAGCTTTGACACCCCCTTATTCAGGCCCATATCGAGTAGTCAGTAGAACCGACAAGTTATGCACACTGCAACTCCCAAATCGAGAAGTCACCGTCTCTCTTGACAGAGTCAAAACAGCTTTTATTCTGGCAGAACCAGAAGAAGCGAGCACTAAAACTGTAACCCCGCTAATCAACAAGGAAACGCAAAACAGGTATGGCCGGCGTATCCGACCAAATGTGCGTTTTTTAGACGCAGTTATTGGGGGAGCCGTGTAGCGGGAGCTATCACCGAATAAATAACTGCTTGAACATTGATGGAAGAATCGATTATTCATGTCAGTTACAACTGCATATGCCCTAAATGAGACTTTTGTAGGAAAATGGCTGCCTAGTATGTTCAGTGTGTGTGCTCTAGAGTTTTTCTTTTGGAAATAAGTTGTACAAACAAAAAAGACACTGTGTAAATTTGAGTAGGCACTAGTTTAAATTGTAAGGTAAGCGAGCTCGCTATGTTTCAACAATTAAACTGGCCAGTTAATGAATTATTATATCTCAGAAACTCAAAATACCAAGTGACTTGTAACTTTTTGTAACAATAAACGAATATTGCCTAAAGTATCAAATTTTAATTACCATAAACCATTAAATATTGCCGAACAATGCCGACTAAGTAAAAAATACAAAATTGGCGGGGCCCGGAGAAGAAAGTGCCGGGAAATATTCAACCCAACATATTAAATGGCGGAAGATGAATTCGAAACAACGGGCAATTAAAAAAGAAAAAAAACAACAAATTGTTCGGGAGCCGGATACAATAGCCGTTATCAAGAAAGAAAGTAATATTAAGAAGCTAGATTGTGTAGAGTGAATGCCTTGCGACGGCTACAAAGAAGATTAGGAAGTCAAGGTACAAGACTTCGTTAAGATTAATAGAAAATGATCTCCGAAAAATAGATAATAGAGATAGCGGCAAAAAATTGGGCAACAATGTGGAGAACCGATTGAGATTCCATGCCAGCAACCGTCTATTTTCTGTTCTCATTTTAATAAGAGAGTTTTTCAAAACACTATTTCGAACATTTGACAACTCGGAATTCATTTTTTACAGCAGGAATTTTCAATTTTGATTAACATTTATCAAGTCGCATTTGGAAGAATTAGTAAATCGTTTAGGTGCTTACAACACATATTTTTTTCATTTTAATGTAAATAGCCATCCTTCTATTAAAATATTATTGCACAATTATCAAAACAAATTAGATTATCTAAATATAAAATTACCTTGCTCTGATAAAGATAAGAGCTCTTTATTTTTTAGGGCCCATAAGCCTTCAATGTTGCCAGTTACAGAAAAAGCCCAACAAGAACCGCACGCTCCCTAAAAAAAAAGAAAGAAATAAACTTTTTCAATGTATTAGGACAAAAAAATGTAATAGTTTATATATGGTATTTAGGACTCAAATTTTTAAACTTATTTAGATTGAATAGTTAGTTAACATTCCAAAGATAGTTCCGCGGAGGACCACCGAAAAAATAGATTAAATGTTAGTAATTGCGAGTGGTAATATTGTAATATTTCCCAAACTAAATCAATATTAACTTATATTAGATTAACTTAATAGACATGTATTCAACACATAAATTTATTTTATTTTAATTATTTATTTGATAGTTTTCATATGTTAGGTCTAAAGACTATACAACAACATACTAAACATTAATAAATTCCAATTGAATCATAACTTCTGCAATTACAGAAACATTAGTTGTAGATAATATTACAAAAATAAACAATCGATAATAAACAATAGAATTCAGTTTAATTTCCCATTCATACAAAATATGTTTAAAATTTTCCCGCTCACCGTACAAAATAAAAAATATTTTTTTAGGCAACTACATCTTGGTCCATTTCATTTGTATACCGCCAACCTAGACCATACAATGGCGTTACATTCCTTTTCATCTAGTATATCTATATAGATTGGTTTATTAAAAAAAACTTAATGTTTTCTAAAATATTCTCAAGTTTCCTTTTCTCTTATATCTATAAATAACTATTGCCGCGTTATATCCTGTTCCTATTTTTCACAATTTTTAATAGTATGTTATTTAATTAGGAAGTGCAAGTAACTATCCATCCTAATACAATTTGTTTGATATAAGTCTTCTAATTCTACAAATTAACTTATGAAATGATTTAAATGATGATAAAAAAAAATAAAAACTTGAACCGCTCAACTCTGATAGTCGAAACATTTTTACCTCTCTCACTAGACTTCGGGTTTTGTGTAATTTGGTTATGATCATAGACTTGGTACTTGGAAGGTTCCCAGTTCGAGTCCCACATATTACATTAAACATAAATAATATGAACTAGTCCTCAAAATAATCAGCAATATTATATTAAACAAAACTTTTATACTAAACCAAAACAATTATTAGAAATTAATTAAAAATACTATTAAATTATTAAAAATATTTGGAACATTTTTAGATGAACATAATTCTTAAAGTTGTTAAAATGTTTCAAAGCTTTTTCTATGAGTTCGGCATAAAGTTTCACTTAAAAATTAAAAAGCTGAAATATTCACTTGACACTTTTTCAAATAGAATCGCCTATAATTCAACTTTGCTAATATTCCATTGTTCGTGAGATTGTCAGTTTTCACAGTTGATAATTCCAAATATAATTACAATTAAAATCGGAAGATAAATAAATTTAGCTGATAGTTATGTGGAAGGATTGAAACTTGACTTGCACACTTTTTCTTAGATAGCTACATGGTTAAAATGTTCACGTCCCACAGAATGAGCTACGCGACTCCACTTAAAAATTGAATGATTTAATTGCTATAAACAAATGTACCCTGTTTTTTTTTTGTTTTTTTTTTTTTATCTTGAAACATATCATCACAAACAATATTCATTCTAAATAAAATAGTCAAGAAATATTAACAAGAAAATATATATATAACAGATTCTAAGCACTAATAGGATATTTGACAACATATTATACAAAGTTATTTCTTTAGAGGATATAATGAAGTTGCAGTATATTACATAATTATCTCTTTAGGCTATGATGAACCATAAATGTGAAACAGCAGAGATTGCTTAAATGAATGTTTTGATATGACAAACCTGATTCTTAACGGGTGTTACTACTTTATAATCTCTCCAATCAAATTCTTTCGGCAATGTAATGTTTGGTATCGCAGCCATTTTACGTCCCACATTATGTTCAGGATTAGCTTTAAACCCTAAATATTTCTTGAATTCTTCAGCTGTAAAAAGAAAAAAAAATATAATGGATAAAGTACAAATGGATGTACAAAAATTAGAGAAAAATAGCAAATCTCTAAGTAAAAACTAGTTTCGAAATCGTCAGGCCTCAAGTTAAGTAGAAATGATATATATTTTGGTACTTAATCAATATTATTTGGAAAACTGACTTGTAAGATCAGCAAATATCGTCGCACCATAAGTGGCCGTTCCTTGTTCATGCTTTTGTAAAAATGCCGCTTTCTTCATGTTAGCCCTAAATATTCTGAATCTTCTAGCAGTTTCCGCAGAACTCTTGTAATCTTTATTCTCTCTTTGCATAAAATCTAGAAAACTTTGCACCTCTTCCCTGGTTCCCTCTAAACCAAGAATTTCGGCAGTCATCTGATAATTAAAAGATTATTAAATAGTATAAAATAAAAAGTTTCTTTTAAAAAATTCTAAAAAATCTTACCCTCTTTTGACGAAGAGTTTGCGCATGATTCTGGAAAAAATGAAGAGCTGGTGTATCAAAATGTAACCAATATTTTTAATTATTCTGGCCACTGATTTATATATATTTTTTTTAAATGAAGTGAATTAATTTCTAGTTTTTCATCTTAAAATTATGTTATTTTCAATTATTAAGATTAGTAATCGGTTACCTTTGAAACAGCCATGCATTTATAATAATTAAGACGGTATTTACTCTACGATAAGAGTCTACATTTGACATAAATTAATATAAAATCAACAAAACAAAATATTGCAAATGATGAGGATTTTTGATCGGAAGATGAAACTAATTGGGTTAAAAAAAAGGTTTCTAATCCAATAGATAAGCTAAGAGATATATTAAGGGCTTACCATGCATTAAGATCTTTTAAAATTTCAAATAACTGGCATTGTTAACATTCCATTAGTCCACCTAATATCTAAATAGTGGTAAACCGCAAACCACTGTACATCTACATCTACCATTCCCTATAAAGCCAAACTTCGGAGAGACGTCATAGTTAGGTAAAGAGAATATGCTCAATCTTACATCATTAACTAAACATTCGTGTTTATATTTACTTCACACCATTTCGTGCTATATTCTCTATCAATAAAATATTTTTGTACCATAAAAAGTGCCTGCCTCAAACCAATCCAATACTGTGCTTCCCAGAAACAATTTAATCGTTACAACCAGCACCTAAAATTTATCGGTGTTTCCAGACTTTGTGTATTTTGTATGGTAGTGGTGGAAAAACATTAGTTTCAATTCTATTTTCAAATTTCCTCAAACATAGAATTTTAGAACCAATTTAATGGGCTTTCAAAGAAACCTAAATGTATGTGAAGTGCCCATTAAATTATTTATCGAAGAATTAAATTAGTGTCTAACTTATTTCATTTCCAATCGAACAGAAGAAAAATGACTTAATTATATTTTACAAATGAATTCGTATAATTGATTTTAGCGGGATAAAAGGTGACATGAATGATGCATGAAGAGTGCGCCTGTTCCATTTATAAAATATGAAAGAAAATTTATATCCTGACGTTGACAAATATAAGGAGGAAAGTGGTATTTCACAAAATTTTGACTTTTTTGAGAATTTAAACAATATGATCTAATAAAAAGGACAATGAACTAGGCAAAATAAAATGGGAAAATATCGTACTATAATACGAATTGCATTTTAAATGCAAAATTTTCTCTAAAAAAATGTTGATTTGTGCTTTGTACTTTACCAAATTTTGCTTGATAAGCAGTTTTAAATATTTATTTACTATTACAATTTGTTCTTAACAGCATCAATAAATAACTAAGTCCTGCCATTTTACTTATTACATTAAATTACAATTTAACCACAATCAATTTGGTCTAGTCAATAAATAAAATTCACTCTGAAAAAAAAAAATAGTAAGGATGAAGTTTCACATATTTGATTATTCAATATTCTTCATCGAAAATTTGATTTCAAATTCAATAAAAGAAACATCTTTTGAATATTTTCTTCAACTATCCAACAACAAAACTGCCAACTGATGACCAATACTATCTTGCAAATTTCACTATTTGTCTTTTTGAATTTTCATCGGGTTTTAAATGTTACTCACCATTTTTATTTAATTTGAATACATGCAGATGTTTGGTATTTCAGGTGCTTAAAGGCTTAAAGGTATGTACTAGTTAATCACTATTACCCAAGCAATCTGTTTCAATAAATTAAGAAGCAAAGACATTTGACAAAGTTGATAACATCTGAGTATTCTCTGCTTTCCATTCTAATAATTTTTTTGTTCTCTTAATTACTACACTTATTGTCTATTTAAAATGATATTTCAGTATGCTTTCTTAATTTTTTTTTCATTAAAGGAACGCTTACTTAAAAAAAATATACAAATGTAAACTGTCCATTTATTCAGATAAATCGAAGTTATCTAGTCACCTTAAAAGAAACCAAAATACCAGTGCAAGTTGGTTTATTAAAACACACATACCACTCAAAGTGAGAAGAGGAAGGTGCAACATTAGTTTTTAATGGGATGGTATTAGTGCTATTAATGCGTGTTAATATATATACAAAAAATAACTGATAAATGCTATACAAAACGTTCATTTCTAAATAAGTATTAATCAATTCACATGAATAATTTCTGGGAAAATAGTAAGGTTAAGTGCAGAAGAAACAAAAAGTTTAATCAAGTAATTATGAAGGGCTATTCTTCTCCTTAATTTTGCAATTACTTTACCCAGAAAATGATTTAAGCTCCTACATTTTGTTTAGAATGGCATTCACTCTGTGTGATTTCCTTCTTATGTAACCAGGGTTGTTCCCAAATGGCTAATGTGCAGATCTGTTGGCCCTGGAATTTAAAAAGGAAATTAAATAAATATGTTAAAAAGCAATTATACATGGGAAAAGTATTAATAATAAAAAAAAAAGTTTTTCTTTTTTCTATCCAAACCTGATTGGTTGCAGAACATTCTGATTTTGGTTTGTTATCACTTTTCAAGCAATTTGTATCAGCGACTTCAACAGTTACTCTGGTCAATGTGCCGGATACAACCTGGGATAAAAAACTGATACAGTGAAACATTTTTTTATTCAAGAAATAATTCTATATAATTTACTAATTTTCAATAAAGTACTTCCATATCTTTTATAGTATCGATACAATCAGTCGATCTAGTAAATAAATATAATAAAATTAAAAACATAATATCCGTTCATCCCACATAACATATATTTCTTTCAAATAAAAAAGTAATAATCTAGTAATATAATATTTAAATTTTTAAATAAAATATTTGTAGGCATAATTGAAAAGATGAAAAATATTCTGGAAAGTGGCGCCTCTGGTTGACAAATTTTGTCTGAAAGCTCGAACCAGATCCTCTAGAGATACCCAAAAGAAATATTGATCTGAATTTCTGGGAATTTTCGATTCTGCATTATTCACAGATTAAAAAACCATTAAGTAAAATCTAATTTTTCTGGCTCAAAAATGTACTTCCAAGTGAAAACACAACTTTGAATCGTAGGAGAGAAAGTAAAACAAACCACCGAATCATTTGTATTTTGAATAGATTTTCTGAATTGTATTAAGTTGTTAGTCACTCTTATTAATATTGAAATTAAGAGTGAAAATATAAAATATTGGTATAATAGTGAAAACACAATACCTGTGTTGTTGCGTTGACCACCTGGGCAATCGTCTTTGTATACTGAGAATTAGATCTACTTGTCAACTCATCTTCAATGTAATTTGTAAGATCAGTAATTCTCTTATCATTTGTATCTATAGGGGACTCTCCACCAACAAACGACTTGAAAAAAAAAGTAATAAATAAAAACGGAATAAGAAATAAATTGTAGAAAAAGATTAATAACTCACTCTTTTCGTTCTATAGAATGGACCACAGCTGAATGAAGTAAGCTTCATGGATGGCTTACTACTATTTTGTTTCCAAGGTTGGCTCCAAACAGAAACACGGCAAATCATTTTCTAAAAGAAATAATAACAAATTTAACTTAGATGAACAAAATCACTCATATGTTTTTTTGTTATTGCAGTTCTATGTTGTGCAACTATTTGAAGCAGCTAGCGTACCTAATGGCAATCTTTTGGTCACCATTCCCCCATGTTTGTACACACTGTATACCAGACGACTACGTTCCGTAGTCAAATACTGAGATCTAAGAGAGTCACAATAGATCTTTCAGGTCATAGTGAATTTAGTTTTATAGCTACTCCCTTCTCGCTCACTCTCTCTTATATAATATAATACGAAGGTAGCTACATATAATATACACTGCAATTCTCAAATTTTAATTGAAAGATTTTTGCCAAAATCAAATGTACTAAATTTTTAAAGCTAACTATTCGAATCGAATCCTACAATAACTGAAAGCTTCCATAAATATTTGGACTTATGGAAGATGTGGAGAATACAAAGCCAAAACTAGAGCGAGCTAAAAAGATCTATTAAGGTTCTCTGTGTGTCTATATATTTTATTGTTACAATCGTCTGTAAAATGTAGAAATATGCAAGTGGAATGGAAGTGAGTGTTCAATGGTGAGCTGGGGTTTGCCTGTGGGTACGCTTAACCCAAGTAGCAGTTATGCATATCAACTATTCCTGCGCAGGTCCTGTGGAGAATATTAGTGTTAGTATTAATATTAGTAATGTTCATGTTTTCAGGCTGCGATACCTGTAGAGGCGGCAAGTTCCCTAAAGAACTAACTAGTCCACTTCCCACAAAGAGGAAATGTTCCCCAAGTCAGTTCTCCTTAAAATTAATTTTTTAAAAAAATGTTCCAATCAGAGAGAATACTTATATATTTCTACTGTATACTTTTATGTTCCAACTGTAACTGTATAGAGGGCAAAGCGCTGGCAAACAACTAAGTACTACTTCTTTCTCACTTGAAACAGTATCATAATGGTTTGTAGCAGTCTGTGATACCGTTAAGCAGAATAATAAATTCTGACGCCCAATCCAACGATTTTGTTTCTGATTTTAACAAAAAGGAAAAATATATTTTAAAACTAGCAAAATTTTCGAACTCACGAGGGGAAGTTATATGTATTTTCGATATCACTATTCTATAACACGGAGACAAATTTTAACTGTCACCTCAACGAACCCAAAAGGGGCTATACAAATGGGAGATCGTGAGTTTTACAACCAAGGCGATATATTTCACACTATACTATCTTCTGCAAAAAGACTAATCGTTGTCTGATGAAGATCCATTAGAAGCATTGCTAGGATTCCAAGCTTCGAGAAAATCAGTTATCTGGTAGTGTGTCCCTATGAAATAGGAGTTTCTCAAAAACGAATCCAATGAATTTGCTGACATAAAAAAAGATAACTAAAAAAAAAATTAATTTAGGGCGTGCGTTCAGGAAGATCTATAACTTAAAGCTATCTCTCGTTGTTAGGGATTGATATAAGCGCTGCATTGTGTAAAATATAGTTTTACATTCAGATAGCAGCTTTGAGAGTGGTAAGAACCACAAATAAAATGGTTTCCAATTACTATTTACTGTAATATTAAATGCAACTTAATGTTTAGTAAAAATTAAAGTCCGAAGAAAATTTTGTCAATTACAATTCTTCAAGAGAAAATCATTTTCATACCAGGTTTTACAGGTATCGTGGTTTTTCTTGCCACTAAAAGATATAATAACTCATTTTCTTGTACTATCTCAATTTGGTGCCCAAATTTTGTCTTAGCAGGGAAATATTTTTGTAGCTAAAATACTGAATCTTTCTATTTAACTATTAAATAAAAAAATTATAATAATTTATAAACATTTAAAATAATTTAAGATTTTTCTGAATGATGAATTCTTGAATTTTTGTATTTCGACCTTCATAACAAAAAATATACCGTAGATGTAATATTGGTAACTTATACTTCCGTTCTTAATACTATGAAACAATATTTAAGCAACAAAAATTGAATTATTTCTCACTTCAGCATTCTTCGAAACCACTCCACAGTTCGTTTGTTTATGCATATTTTTCATACAATCCGTATTTCCTAATTCCAATTTTAAGTTCATCTTTATTCCAGCAACTATCTGAAATGTATTTCATGAATGTAATAAAATATAATATTAAATAGATTTAAAAACAAATTATTTAAAAAGTACATACTTGTGAAGTAGCATCAAGTATACGAACAAGTATCTGTTTATATATGGAGTTTGACATAGCATCAATTCGTTGTGCAGCAAAATTTGCTGCCTCCCTAATTACTTCGGTCTCTACTGATACTTCTTCAGGCTCGCCCAATAAAATATTATGATCACATTCAGAACGGACCACCTAAAAAATAAAGAATTAAATAGATAAATTCATGTTTTTAAATAAAATTTAAATTGAAAAAATAAAATAAAAATTGTTATAGATGTGGCTGCTTAATTTCACTGAATTGCAAAAGAACCCAGATTACTAATCAATCTTCACGAGACAATCTCAATTCAAACAAGACATAACCGTTACGAAGCCAAAATAGATAGTGCAAACAAGAAGAAGAAGAAGTAAGAAACATACACAAATTCAACAAATAGGTCATTTAAATGAAACTATTTTAATATACCGAGTTTACAAAGACCGTAGACGTGATTATGCAAGAATCCCAGGGAATCCAAGATAATTTGCTCCGCCAGCTGGGTCAGATTCCCTTTGTCAATGCCGACGTTGTCGAAAAATTCTGCATTAGCCACGGGATTGCCCCCTAGAGCCGAACCATAGACCGTGAACTACAAAGTTCCTTTTTCCGAATTCCTGTAAGAACTTTTCTTAGAGAAATTAATGCACTCATAAGTCGCTTTCGTTTCTTCATTGATCCCTTTGCTTGGTCTCGATCGCTATACCTAATCGTAGGATCAACAACTAACTCAGACAGACTGTTTTATCAAATGCGACTATATCTGCCTATCTTGAGGCGCCGTTCGTGTCGACACAGTAGATCTCCTCATAGCATACATATCCTTTTTCCTTTAAAAACTCGATGATCCTATATTTGACATTATGGTGTCAGTGAGTGACGAGGAGCATTTTCCCAGCACATGGGCTGGAGTGGCGGTCTCTTCCGCATTTGTGGCAGAGGAGCCCAACATCTCGCATCGCCTGATTGCCGAGACGCCTGGCACACCACGGAGTGATATTAATTTATTATTATAATTAAATAATAAAACATGGTTTTCTTTTTTTTGTTGGCAATTTTCTTATAAAGTTCTTATAGCAGATTTTAAAGAATAAAAAAGCAATGGCGCTAATGACTCCGGTACTCGATACGCCATTAAAAAAATTAAAAATAACAGAGAACTATAAAATAATAGATGTAAAGAATATTCAAAGTTGATGAACCTTGGCATTCAGCGGTGAACTGTCGGCAAATGATCTGTGAATTTGAACCTTACAAATTTCTTGAGGCTGAGATTCTTCTTGCTGACAATCAGTTAAAATATTATTATCTTCACTACATGAGGTTGTCTTTACTCTCAAATTCAGATGGTACATGATTCCATTCACCAACTTTAAAAAAAAAAAAAATCAATTAAATTCTTAATTAAATTCAAAAAAGAAAACTAAATTTTAATGGTTATATGCCTGTTTTTTTGCATCCAAAACTTCAGTTACAACTCTTTTTAAATTGTCAGTGTCTATGTCATCCAAAGTTTTTACAGCTAAGTCAGCTAACTGAGAGACTAACTCCTTTTCGTTCTCTTCCACATCTTTCAAAGTAGAAAGTAATTGCCTACAAAAACATATTATTTTTACTGATAACCTCATACATATTTACATTAGAACTTATAATCAAGAAACGATTTTTTAAACAAGAATTTAAAACAATCTTATTTATGAACCAAAATACTTTCTTTTTTTGCCATTTGTGCGCGCAGATTAGCCACGACCAAGAGATTTATTTTTGAAAATAAATTTTTATAACAGCTATTTAAATGGGAGATACTTTCAGCAATTAATTCTCAATCTAAGTAACTTAAGGAACAAAGATATGCTACTGTAATGTTTTTAATAGTATCTCTATATATAAGGGAAGAGAAAAAAATATTTTATTTTAAAAATTGTAAGTGGTTTATCAGGTTCGTATAAGTTTTAATGCTGAACTTAAACTAACTCTTTTATTCCTCTAATGGTTTAAAAGATGAAAAGAAAGCAATAAGTGAAAGTAAAAATTAATAAGTGAACAATAAATTAATTTAACATTTGTTGGTTGGCTGGAGCCAAAGATAAACACAGTTTATTCTATCGACGTTTCGGACACCTTTGGAGTTCTTCCTCATGATCTAAATAAATAAATAAAAACAAAGAATGAGATAGAAAAGTCACAAATATGTAGTTAGAAAGAACAGGAGCATCATAAAGTAGAAAAATAAACAAAATAATATCAGACACAAATGCAAAAAAAAAAAAAATTAAAACGTTGAAAAACATTAAAATTTGAAAAGTAATTAGATTGGTGTTGTTAATACTTCGTTTATTATTCTACTCTATATTGTTTCTAACTACATATTTGTAATTTTTCTGCCTCTTTCTTTGCTTTTAACCATGTAGATCCTGAGGAACGACACCTAAGGTTCCGAAACGTCAACAGAATAAACTTAAAAAGTTTTTTTCTTTGGCCAGAGCAAACCAACATTTTGCTTGTTTTAATAACAACGGCCAAACATGACTAGTGTTTAAATTGAATTTAATTTACTTTGGAATTTTCCATAAGTTTCTACACTAAGTATTTTCAAATGTACATTTAATCACTAAAATTAATAATTAGTTAATATATCTAATCTAATTTAACTAACTCAGTTATAATCATACAATATCCTCGTTCCTAACGAAATTAATTTCTACAACTAAACGCTCCTGATTTATTTCTAACATTTTTGATTCGTTACGAATCGCTTTTCTTATTTTTTTTTTGTTAATCCTAGTAATAGAAAATTTATTTCGTTAGGAATAAAGAAAAGTTAAACAACCAATAATGAATATATTCGTAACAATAAATTATTTATTTAATACCAAATGTATTAGTATCTTTCTTCATAAAATACATAAACACAAATCTACACGCAAAATCTTCTCATTTTAAATTTTTGACATATTCAGAAACAATCGGATTGTACTTCCATTAAAGCTTTTGACATACTTTTAATTTTACTTCAATGTATTTATTTGAATATAACAGTTTCATTTACATGTATTTTGTAAAAATACGAGTAAATACTATTCAAGTAAATTTTCTGAATTCTTTTGATGAAAATGTTCTATATATTTATTATGTTGTGGATAGCTTTATCTTAATAATAATCTAATAATAATCTATATCTAATAATAATTCTTGTTTAATAATATTATTTACTAAAAATTAATCATTTGAAATAAAAGTACATAATTTTTAAGCAAGTTTTATATACTTTAAATTTGATGATTTATAAATATTTTGAGTTAAATTTCCTTTTAAAAACCCAACCTCGTATCACGTTGATCACATGAAAATTGTTCCACAAAAAGTTGTTTGGTTTCCCATGGTTGGCTAATAAAAGATGTATGACAAAGTTTCGTTTTATTTGTACTGCGATCTTTAACTTCAAAGTCTACAGTATACCTAATTCCACTTACGACCTGCAAAATAAAAATCCAAAAATTAAAATAAATATTATAATCAACTTGAAAAAGCAATCATTAATTCCAAGTAACTGTTCCAAATTAGTAACTGCAAAAGAAATAAAATAAAAATCTGAATCCAGGTAATCAATCTTTCATCAAATTGTATCTGTTTTTTTCGGAGAGGGATAAACAAATTTTTGGAAATTATCTAAGTAGAATTGCTTATTTGCAATTTTAGCGCTAAGCCCGCTATAATAACATATTTATTGCCATGCCTCCCTAAATAGCAAAAAGAGCAAGGATCAAATCCTCTGAATGTTTCATAAGATTTAAATTTAGGACTGAATTCATTCCTTTGGGCATAATCATAATCCTCTACATACTTCCTCATTAAATACTGAAAATAGCAAATCAAAATAAATTCACTAGGTATATTCATTTTCACTTTCTCTTAAAAATGCAAGAAGAAATATGCAATCTGTCATTTATTTCTCTTTTCATCATTCTAACTATTAAAGCAATAAAAAAGTTTAACTTCAACATTAAAGCTTATATAAACCTGATAAACCTCCTAAAGTTTTTTAAAAATAATATTCCTAACAGGAAATTACCACTGACCTGAGTTTTTGCACTGATAACCTTAATGATATCATCATCTTCATTCTGTGCTGCCAATACATCTACCAAATGCTTCTTTATTTCAGGATTATTCGGATCGGCATCAACTGGACATCCGGCGCAAATCTGAACATTAAAAACTGAAATTTAAAGTCTGTATCCAATATTAAATTGCATATTCAAATAATATAAAAAAAAAGAAGAGAAAATACTCTTAATTAACTGCAATAGTGGAATGTTAAATAACTATAGGCAACAGAAAACCCTCAAAGAGCTAGAGCTATCAACTAATAAATAGCTATAGCTATAGCATGCTAATAAATTGATATCAAACTATTCCTATAATTTTGATATGATGAACAATGAAAGATGGTTTTCTTATGACTGAATTAATTAGAGCCGTCGTTTTAACGAAGTATATACAAGTTATTCCTTTTTAATTATAGTTCTTCACATTGTTAAAACAGTGCGCTTCTAACGAATAGATATCACACCTAAGCACCTACTTTGTGTTATTAAAATTAATAATCAACTTATAATTTACTTAATCTGAATATTACCTTAGCTTCTACATAGCTGTTAAGCATAAACAAAATCGCTAGCAACTGAAATGTCAAAAATATAATAGGCTTCATGCTATAAAATTACGCGTAATTATCTAGAGGTTACTATATAGCGCGTCTAGAAGACGAGTAAATTAATATACTGTTTTTGTTAACGGTATAAAAGACTATTTATATCCATGATAAATATAACGTCACAACACTTCAAAGATCAATTGCGATAACTAAAACAGTTAAGTTCTTCCCATACACCAAACAAGGCTACACAGAGTTCAAGTGGCCCTCCTGTCAAAGTCAAGCAAAATGATTGTAACCTGAATGTAACCTCCAATCAATAACAGAGTCAATAAATCGATTTTTCATAATTTTAAAAATCGTTAAAAATTATTTTTTCAAACATATTTTGCTAACGTCGCTACTTAACACGCATAATTAATGCAGTTTAGCCATGAAACGAAACAAATTAGAAAAAATATCCATAAAATCAATAACTGAGTCAATAAATCGATTGTACATAATTTTTAAAAATTATCTTTTCAAACATATTTTGTTGATATTTATACGCTATAGTATTTAAGTGTATTTACCCCATGAAGGGAAAAAAATGGGGAAAATGGTTTTATTTTTTTACAAAATACCTCGATAATAAATGAAATTCGAAAGTATGTTAGTTTAGTCTACAATATCGCTAATCTTTGTGCCAATAGTGCTTAAGTTGAATGGGAAATAATTATTAAATTAGTTAGAGAAATTGAATCTGTCAGCTGTTTATAATGATTTAATTATTTCTATCAGGACCATGGATTCTTGCCCTGGTAATTGTGTTTTCTGTGATATTATTCGTGGAGATGATAAAAATAAAATTATTTTCGAGGTACGAATGGTTATAATTGCTACATACAATGGAATTATAAAACTGGTTAACTCATTATTACATGGCAATTTCAGGATGAGCTGGTTGTTGTATTTCCTGACATAAAGCCAGCTTCTTCATTTCACTATTTAGTTGTCCCAAAAATTCATATTTTAGATGTAAAGCAGCTTAATCCTTCACACTTAGATCTTTGTAAGTACCCAATAAAAGTATCAAATGCTGTTAGTATCAATGTTATTTTATTTGAATTTATATGTATCAATTTCGGTAACATATTTTTGTTTTATTGAAGTACAGCATATGATATCTGTTGGAAAGAATGTTCTGGAGGATAAGAACTGTGAAACGTCTGATATGAGGTACTATATAATGAAAAACATTTATTATTTCACATTTTAAACCAGGCTACATTATTGTTTTAAACATTTTTATTATTATTATACATTTATTAATTTCAATTAATAGTTCCTTTTATAATCCAGTACATATTACCTAGGTTTGGATTTCATTGGCCCCCATTCAGAACTGTTCCACATTTGCATCTACATGCTATAGCGCCTGTACCACAGATGAACTTTTTGAGTCGGATGATATTTAAAGAAAATTCATGGTGGTTTGTTAGCGTAAGTATACATTTTATTTTGTAATGTTTGGCTTATCTATTAGGTTTATGGCGGTTATTCTAAGCGCAGAATTTGAAAAAAATCTATAAATTATAGTAATTAGATCATCTTGCAGTCCTCCAGTATAAGCGGTTGATGGAATAAGTCGTAAGATGTGGAGGGGGTCAAGGTCCCCTAATTGGGATAAAATCGTGTCAAACTCTCCTAATTGGTAGGATTCTTAAGGAAGCGTAATTGCTAAGCAATTCTTGAAAAAAATTGAAATTTTCTGGGATGACTGAAAGAAACCAAGTTTTAAAAGGAACCATGATTCCAACCTTATTCTCATTCTGGCAATTTTAGAACCAAGAAACAACCAGTGAATGCTGCTTACATCTGCTGCAGCAGGAGAATTTGACTGTTTGACCAGGTTAACCGAGACGGTCTAATGTCAGGGATAATGAGAAAGTTGCAAAACATTCACCATTTTACCAGATAACACTTGGAAAACATCCAAAAATGCCTGGTAGGCAGAATTGTTCTGCTGGCTTGAAACCCTCAGAAAGTTTGTGAAATCAGATTAAGGTGTACATAATATAGATTTTGAAAAGGAAAATTTAGCACAAAATAAACAGAGTTGAATCCACAGCTATGATTGTCGAAATGAATGTTTTATTGGGAAGCTCATTACAAATTTAAAGCATATATCATCAAGGAAAAAATCTCTGATTTTATTGGGATTTCTTTTGCTTTGGTACGCATACAATGGAAAAATTTAATGAATTTACCTTATTTATATTATAAAGTGGGACAAGAGATTCAATAACACACTATTAGAGGAAATTTGTCTAACGAACGGG
Source organism: Triatoma infestans (assembly GCA_011037195.1). Lineage (NCBI taxonomy): Eukaryota > Metazoa > Arthropoda > Insecta > Hemiptera > Reduviidae > Triatoma > Triatoma infestans. Next base: position 153,259 of record JAAEAF010002132.1, on the reverse strand, counting down.
AATTTGTTCTAAAGTATACCAGCGGTATACATTATTTTATAAATAATAAATTCCTGGTTCATTATTTTAGAGAAATCAATGAAATTTGAAGATAATAATCAGTGTATTAATAGTGAGCCTTATTATAAAAAGTACATTACAAATTACAAAAGAATATATTTGGAAGCGAAAGCGCTGAACTACTTGAAAATAGATACTCTTAGTTGTATGGAAAGTAATAGATGCCTCTTAAAATGCACTTTATAAATAGTTAAATACAAGAAGTTTATGTTTTGTGCCAATAAATATATCTGCAGTAAATTAGACGAGTTACCTAGAAGAGTTATTTAATATCTGCATGTATCAATTGAACAAAGTTTATGAATATTTGCAAATTTATTAAAAGAAACATGTTAATTAGTATAAATAAAAGAAATTTCCACAAAATTCTGACTACAGTAGTCAGAACAACAGTAACAGTAGTCTTAATTTAACAATTTTTATTCAAGATGGGTAAACATAATGAAAACCCTCTTAAAAATTTATCAGGTTAATTGTTACAATATTGATAACAGAAACAATTTCATATAATTATCTTTTTTGATGAATTCTTAAGTAAATACATATGTCTTTATTGTTTTGATACTACATTTATTTATGTATTTATTTTGTATTTTACATTAATTATTTTGATATATTTCAAATTTGATATTAGTAAATTTTTGAGGAAAAAAGTCATTAGAACTATTGTAATTATAAGGTCTTTCCATTTATTATTATTATATATTTATTACTTTCATATATTATTATTTATTACCCATTGGGCTTTCACACATCTCTTCTTTCCATGTTCTTCTTGGCCTAAATTTGGGTTCTTCCTCTAGCTTCCCACTGCATGACTTTCTTTGTCAGCCCCATCCGGCACTCGTTTTACGTGGTCAAGCCATTCTAATGTTTTCTTTCCGATGGTCTGGAAGATATTTTTGTTCACATTGATTACCTTACTCGGGTTTTGGTTATTCGGTCAGTTTATATAATATTAGAATGTAAAACTAGATACATCTTTTTTTCAATGCCCGTACCAATTTATTCATATATGGAAATATTCTTAAAACGAGGAATGCATTCGAAAGCCCAGAAATTGTGAATCACCGATCTACTGCTACCACTGAATTCTGTCCTCACACTTGGCTATTTAATAAATTCTTAGCGCCCTTTAGGCAGTAGACATTCGTTGCCCCTTCTTTAAACGGACGCCTAGTCAGGGTCTTAAACCTGATACGGTTATATTTTCAGCTTCAGTATTTTTTATTTGTAGGAAAACAGTATTAGCAACAATCTGACATCGATATAACTGACATTTACTTAGTACGTAAGATTTCTGATATTTCAGCCGCAGCAACATTCGGTAAAACTTTACCGCTCATGCACACATCGATTTTTACCCTTCTGCGAATAATAATGAAACGGATATTACTAGGTCGCGTCTCCTAATTAAACAAAAAATACTACGTTTGGTACAAAAATTCTAGAAGCTTGTAGATATAAGTTGCACATTGCTTAAATTTTTCGCGATCATAGAAGGCAACAAGTTTAAAATAGTCATTAAAATGTCTAAAACTGTTAAGAAAGGTATAGTGTGGTTGGGAATTACGAGTTATTGGATTCGATTCCCAATAGGCTCTTCAATACATGAAGGTTCTGTGAAAATTTCTATTATTTTCAGAATTGGTTTCATATATAAGTAAATTTGTAACGGTAATGACTATGCAAGGTGCATTTATGAGACATTTTACCTATAGTGGTTTCCCACAATAAAACTTTTTATCAACAGTTTGTACAACTATTCATTCAGAACTTATTATTTCTCGGTACTTTTAACGCAAACAGTTACTTATACAGCGACGATTAGTCACAATATAAACAAAATTGTGAATACTTTTTCTTTTAAGTTTCACTAAATATTCCTTTTATTTATAATTTATAAAAATAAAAGTTAGTTATAATTGATTTTAATGTTTTGCATTTATGAAATTGATTAGATACCAGGATCGGTTTTGAAATGTCGGTGAATAAACTAGATGAAGCTTCAAATTGAATTACCTATACCAGATTATGCTTTGAGCAATGATCTTTTGCCTCTTTCTGGTGGCCTCTCAGCATTATTCAACTTTTATCACAAAATGAATGTTAAAAGACTAGAATCTTCATTAGCATTAATAGAACAGATAAATGCTCTTATTTTCATAACTACTTTTAGGAATTATATTTAAGAGAGTATTCTTTGGAAAAATAAGAATGGAATTTATTCCATATTTATGTTTACAAAGTAAAAATAAACGCAATTTGTAGAACTTAGCAAACATTGTAATGAAAGCAGAAATAAATATCAAAAATAATTATAAGTAATAAGTAAATAAATCTGTTATATATGTTTTTCTGATCATAATATGAGTAAAGTAAGTTTGTTAATCACTCTATTGAACATAACGCCCGCATAAAAAAATGAAGTAAGAGTCATGGAGCATTCAATGATAATTAATGTAGAATTGTATGAATAGAATTTACATTGTCATGCACTAAGATATCCCCCGTAGGACACTTCCTCAGGGATCTGGAAGCCTAGCCTAGTACCAATACTTTCACAAACATCTCTCTGTTACACACACACACACACACACACACATACATAATAGAAAGAACCGCACAGGCGTTATTGTTTAGCCTTCTCTCAAATTACCACAAAATTCATTTCCATTTTCAACATTCTTGTACAGAGTATATGTAGAATGTGCAACGTCAACACTCAGAAAAAAATTATAGTCATTCCTTCTGTTCATCTATTTATACTTCGGTATTATTGCCATTCATAAACGTATTTCAAGTATATTCACAGAAGTATTCCAATGTGGGGATCACATCTACATTTTGTGTAAATTAGCTTGAAACTGGTTTTAGATTTCTGATAATTTGTAAAAAACTTAGGACTTTGGTATGAGACAGTATCAATGGTTTGTTATAAACCGCGTATCGCCTATTCACTGTAGGTTATTCAGAGTAGTGTTTTCTTTCATGCTGGACTAACACTGCCAAAAAACAAGGTGAGTAGTGTAGAACAGTCAGTGGAAGGATGGGGCTTTTAGCTTCTTCCTCCATTAAGTAGATGGCTGTAGGTTATAGACGAGGCTTAATTAACTCTTCGTTGCGTATGATTGGCTGTTGGGTGAGAAGGTCTTAGCCTCCCTTTCCATTGCCTCGTGTTGATTGATTCAGCATTAGTGACAATACTATCCTGAAGAAGCTGAAAGATCATGTAACCAGTTTCTGATAATTATTGAGTGTTTTCTGATAGTTATTGAAAAAGTTACGCTGAAATGTAGCATATTTGTCTGCTTTAAAAAAAAAAATTAGATGATCGGTAGGGCAAAACCAAAATGTTATTAACACTTTGACTGAATTCTCTGAATAGTGACTCATTCTATATATGTGGTAAATAATGATAAAAGTGTTTACAATAAATAAATAGCCTTCAACAATATTGCTGTAAACATTATACCATTATTACATATGGATATTCAAGTTATTAATGGGAATTTCCATCGGGTAAAGTTTTAATATTTTTCATTTTGGAATTTATGTAATTAATAATAAAATTAGATAATTAAGCTGATAATGTATTTAATTAATACTTGTAAATGTTTAAATAGTGGCGTGATTGTAGATAAAAGATCTGCCTAAAGTTCATGTTGGGCATACTTTACCTTGTTCTTATTATCAGTTTGACGATCCTAATTATTTGACAGTGTAAACTACTTAGCCACATTGCGATTATGTAAAAACTAGTGTCTAATTCTGTCTGTCATGCAGAGATTTGAGTTGAGATTGACAGCTTTTCTTTGTTATTCATTATCTTCCTTTCAAGAGACTGCAAAAATTAAATTCATTTTTTCATGAAGGAAAGATGTTTTGGCGCTAAATATTAGGGTTTTAGCCGGGTTTGTTGTATTAAATCCACATACCTTTGGAATGTTTAAGATTATAATGTCAAATATCTAACGTCCTTTAGTTTTAAAGATTGTAAAGGGAGGGTCTCATGGTGTGCGCATGGAACTATAGCATTTACTTGTGATTGAATATGTTATATCATATATCAGTTATCATATATTTTTTGTTAATAAAAATAATATTTTCTTTTACTGCTCTTTATGAAATATCAAATATTAAACTCTTCAGTTACATTTATTCTATACAAAACTACATATTGCTTAAAATAGTTGCCAAGCCATCACTCATTCTTCCTTTATTCGTTGCTTTCACTAATTGCAGAAAAACAGATGAATATTCTTCAAAATTGTGATCAGCAAAACAAAAGTCACGCTAAGCCAACAGTCAAAACCCAACAGATAATAAACCAAAAAATACGAATAAAAATAGGTACCATCTTTTATCTTCTCAACCAAAAGTATACGGACCCATCCTTTCTATACTTTACAGTCAGTCACTGCGATCCGTATAAGTGTTGGTCTAATACTTAAACCAGCAACTACATGAATCGCAATATGGAAGAAAAATCGGTTTATACCAAATCTTGACCATGGGCTCATGCCAAGCATAAGTTCTCTTAGTATTGTTGCAGACAGAAAGTTAATTATATTGAAACCAGAATCAAGCTCCAGATTGTAACTAATGTACAGGTTTATGTCAGTTATCTGTAGTTATATCATTTAAGTGCTGATACGTAGTAGGTTTATTCACTTTGTAGCATTTAATTACCCATTTTCTAAATGATCTAATATTTTTCTTATTCTTATAGCCCGAGTATGTGGTTTCTCGTTTGGAAGGAATGAAAACTGACAAGCAATGCCTTTAAAGATAACATCATACTAAATTGCTTCTGCTTCGAGCAACGTTGAAAAACGTTCCTATGTAGTAAATTATGTTACTTATATAAAATCTCTATCCAATTATAAATGAAGACTAATACACTTAGATTTCCATTTCACATTTATTTGATCCGAGAATTTTCTTGGTAAATCATATTAATCAAAAATTAACAAAAAAAAAAAAATCCAAGTTGTTTGAAGAAATTTTCTATGCTTAAAATTCCCAACGTGTATTTAATGTTATCCTTGATAAAACTGAAATAATTTAATACAGTTTTGTGATAAAAAAAAATGTACAATTTTATTTGGTTTATTTAAATGTGATGAATTTTTTTAAAAAATACATGTATTCCATATACTTTTTTTTTTTACATATTATTTCCACACTTCTCCATTTGGAAATTCATATTTTCTAAATGTTGTTTCATGTAATTCACAACTATACCCAGGTTCCTAGAACAAATTTAATTTGGAATGTAATACAATTTTGAATAATGGTGAGTTTGGGGAATTGGTTACCAAACCATCCCAATGTTACTTGCTGTTTAGAATCCTTGGCATACTTGTATTTATGCAAATTATTATTGCAAATGCAGGAATGGTAGAAAAGGTAAGTGAGCTTACTATGATGAGTTAAAGATGTGCATAAAAAAAGTGCTGTGCCGTGCAAGTAATGCGAAAAGAACCAAATGTTGCAGCTCTCAGTCTACTTTATCAAAGAAATATTACTTCTCAAATAATGAATCAGAATAAAATAATAACACTTAATCAAATAAAAGTTTTTGAATTAAATTTTCATGGAAAAGCAAATTTTGAGGTCCGCCTAAGTATAAAAAATGTTTTGGTTTGTATTTGTGTTTGTCTGTGTGTATAGAATATCCCAAATACAAAAAACGAATGAAGTTCGTACTTAATATTCTATACAACAATCCATCAAGGACGAAAGTTTCGGTCTAATGCTTTAAAAGGAAGTACGAATTTACTGATTTTTTTTTTTTTTTTTTTGTATCTTTCAGCATCGAAGCCTTATCATGCAAAACATTTAGGTTTTCGGGTAGAGACAATTAACACATAAACCAAAAGCTCACCTTAAATATTGGCTCATATAAGGCGGAAACTAAAAATTACTGTTTAACCCATGTATTAACAGAAAATGGCCCAAGCAGACATAACTCCAGATTTCAAGCTTTAGATTCATTCATTGATTGAGTAATGAATTCAGGATTTCACCAGCCTAATATATGACTGCCCATTATTATAAAATCACTCTATAATAGAGTATATAAATGTTTTTGATGTTCGTTACGACCGCTGCATTCAATGTTGAAAATGGATTTTGAGGTTCGGTCATACAAAAGAATACTTTTTTAAATTTCTACCGAAGTTTCGGCAAATTTATTGCCTTCTTCTTCAGGGTCTGTACAAATGCTGAAATACAAATCAATAAAAAATAGAACCAACAGAAAATATGAACTTAAACTAAATATTTCCAGAATAAAAATTTTTTAAACTAAACTATATAAATAAACTGAGTACAGAGTATGATATATATAGAGTACAATTAAATTTATTTTAAATTATTGTTGTAGACCAGAGCAATATTAAACTAAATCACAACTATTAACTAATCTAAATCACACTAATAAAAAAATATATATATGTGGCATATATGAGTACAGGCTAGGAGAGCGGATAGGAAAACCGTGTCTTAGTCTGTATGTTGTTTTGGACATTCCAGGAGATTGTTATAACTGAGAGATAGGTTTTTGGTATCTGTTCTAAAATTAATAGATAATTTATCTTTTTTAATATAAATCATTTCCAATATATTTCTTTTTTTATTATTATTATTGATGGAGAGAAGACTAAAACACGGTTTTCCCATCCGCTCTCCTAGCCCTTTATAAACCTTGACCCATCCAATGTCCGTAACACTTGGTGATGGTATGTCACCGGATATACTAGATTAATTACTACTGGAATTCTAACTAAAATTTTTTGTAAGTACATTTCCTAAGTTATTTTCATACTGTACTCATATATGCCACATATATATATTTTTTTATTAGTGTGATTTAGATTAGTTAATAGTTGTGATTTAGTTTAATATTGCTCTGGTCTACAACAATAATTTAAAATAAATTTAATTGTACTCTATATATATCATACTCTGTACTCAGTTTATTTATATAGTTTAGTTTAAAAAATTTTTATTCTGGAAATATTTAGTTTTTCATATTTTCTGTTGGTTCTATTTTTTATTGATTTGTATTTCAACCTTTGTACAGACCCTGAAAAAGGCAATAAATTTGCCGAAACGTCGGTAGAAATTTAAAAAAGAGTTATTTTGTATGACCGAACCTCAAAATCCATTTTCAACAGCGTATATAAACTAAATTTGCTTTGTGGAAGTCCATGTTATCACGCTTTTTGAGTGTCTAGTGTAAACTAAATTGGTTCTTTGCAAGTCTATATTATCACACTGTTTTGACAAAACATGCTAATAATAGGCGAACGGCTGAAGCCGTCGATGACCACAAAAAGAAGCAGGATATCACCGATAATATCTCTGATGCTTTCCAGCTCTGTGAACCTAACTAAATGAACTATGATACAAGACTTCATCGAGAAATTATAAATTTTTTAAATAATTGGGTCTTTCAAAGACTTTAAATTTTAAACTTTTCTATGTTATCTGTAGTGTACTGTATTTCAGATGTATATACTGAATTTAAAATGTAATATATGAAAACATTGAATATATAAAAAAAAAAGTAGCTCATTTTTTCAGGACTGACGATCTGTTATTTTTATTTGAAACATTTTCCCGGAAGTTTGAGTGTATTCTGGGTAGCTGGAATTTAAGCTTTCCTGTGTACTGCAATTAAGGAAGCGATCGTAACGCGCTGAACTTCCATGCTGAGTCCCGGTTCGAATCCCTTAGGTCAGCTGTATAGGCCCTTAGGTCTCTTCCTAGGCCTAGGCCTATACAGTTCACTGTTCAGTGATTGGATGTTTGTATGTAAGGAGAAAACATGCTCGGAGGCTGGCAGTGCATTGAAAAGGCTCCGGGAGATCATTCAGGTTGCGGTGTACTATTCTCTAAAAAATTTAATACCTTCAAATAATTTGAACGGTTTTATAGGTTCCTTAAATACATGCTAAAACACCAAATTTGAAGAAAATCGGTTAACCCTTTGCAACCATATAAATGTTCTTTTCAAGTTTCCAAGATTTTCGCAAAAGTCTTCAGTGATTTACTTTAAAATTGTAAGAATAAATGCATATAAATCTAACGCGCAGTACCCTAAAACTTCCCTAAAATCAACTTTCCGGGAAAAAGTTTCAAATAAAAGTGATTAGCTATCACTGATTATATATATCTAAAATGCACCATTGAAAAAATTTAACAATTGTAACCGAGAGGAATGCATGAAGAAGGGACTGTATGACAGAATATCATCAGGTGCAACACAAAACGAAAGTTGTAAATGGCATTTCCATCCAATTTCTAAACATGTATCGTTTGGGGTGAATTACATAAAATCTCCGACATAAATATTTAGATGTGTGCAGAAGTTTAGAAATAACATTAAGAGGCGAACGTTTAAATCTCAATTATAAACCTTATATTCGAGGGAAAATATATTTGTGTTCCATATGTAATTTGAAAGAAATCGATGATGTATTACATTTCCTTGGCCGATGTCGCATGTTCAATTACATAAAAAAAAAATTTCTTTAGAATCCGTAAAGATTCGGTTCATGAATGATTTACCTAATGGTCCTGATTGGTCAGTCTTATAAATTATACAAAAGAAGCTTTAGCTTAAAGATAATTTTTTGTTGGATATTTTAATTATTAAAAATATATGGAATTTCAGTTTTCTTTAAATTTCCTAAATTTTTTACTACGACGGTCATTCAATAAGTATGGAGACAAATCGCTGTAGCTCAAAAACGACTTATTTAATCAATACTAAACTTTGGCTGCTTTTCAATATAGTCCCTAGCTACAGTTATACACTTGTCGCATCGTTCTTGTAATTTGTGTATGCCTCTGGCATAAAATTCTTTGGGTTGATCTCGAAGCCACTTTTGCCCCTGATTTTTAACTTCTTCATTGGATTGAAAATATTTCCCACGTAGAGTCTCTTTAAGAGGTCCAAACAAACGGAAGTCCGATGTGGTGAGGTCGTGGCTGTAGGGGTGATGTGAAAAGAATCTTCCACCCCATCTTTTGAAGTGTTTCTTGAGTAACCCGTAAGTTGTCTTGGAACCCATCTCGCACAAGTTTTCTTGTACTGCAGCTTATTCTGAATAATGTTATGGACCATTCCAACACCCGCGTGCACTTCTTCAGCTATCAGTTCAATAGTAATACGCCTGTTGTCCTGCGTTAATGCGAGATTCAAGGAAGGAAGTTGCAACTTCAACCGGTCGTCCACTTCGTTGCCTCATCACAGACACTTATGTGGCCACTTTTAAATTGTTCTACCCATTTGTAAACGTTCGAAAAGTTCTAACAATTATTCCCGTACACTTTCAACATTCTTTTGTGGATTTCACTACCTTTGATCCCCTCTGCAACTAAAAATCTAATCACTGAGCGCTGTTCTTCCGAGGTGCAATGCTCGAGCGGACTCACCATTGTTAACAGAATACATTTGATGTTATGCTTACCAAATACTCAGCTGATGAAAAACTAAGTACAAGGATGCGAACTTGACGCACTGAAACTACTGTATTGATTAAATAAACCGTTTCTGAGCTACAGCGATTTGTCTCGTTACTTATTGAATGACCCTCGCATAATTTTTCTATATAATTTGTTTTTTAAAGACATATTTATATCTGATATTTTTCTTTTTTAAACTTGATTTTTGTTAAATACAATGTATTATAAACATGTTTACCTGATTTATGGCCTTTTGCCATTGTCATTTGTTTACTTTATTTAGTACAATGAATTGTATTCAATTTTTATGTTAAATAAGAGTATCTATTTTATAGTAAAGTCGTACTTTCGTTTGAAGAATTTCGACTGAAAACTTGGTGTCGAATTCCTCGAAGAAACCCAAACGAGGTATCAAGTTTGAGCTCTATAAGTATATAAAGAAAAGGCTATCCAATAAAAACACGAAAAAAATCAGACAAGCTCAAAACCTAGTTGACAGTGAAAGCTTAGTTTCGAAAATTTGACGATAGCAATTGTGTATAGACAAGAAAAAACAGAAATTGCTTTCTTTGAAGAAAAGTTAACAATTCTAATCGAGTAGATTGCAGTTAGAGAATTAACTGTTTGGATGTTTCACATCAGATTTTTTTTTTTTTCTTATCTTTAAGAGAAAATTTACCTGACCGGGTATGTATCTTCCTTGAATAATTACAACCGGATTTTTGAAGTGTTCATGCTGTTGGTCCACATACTCTATCCATTTATCTTCCATATCACCTGTGAGGCATATGTAATCCCAATACTGTAAATGTTGTACCATCTCACATAAACCAATGCCGCCCGCATGAGGACATACTTTCACTAATTCAGACAAATTTGTAAACATTAAAATCATTATATAGATTTTTAAAGAATAGTTTTTCTAATAATAACCCACAATATTTGTATGAAAACAATAAAAAAAAAAAATAATAGAATATTTGAATATTATTCTGCAGTTAGTAGGATGATGAATCAGTCAGAATATTTTTAAAATTTTTATGATTTTAAACAAGCTAAAATTTGTTGGCTAAGGCAAAAGAAAAAACCTTTATCTTTAAAAGTTTATTCGACGTTTCGGACACCTTTGATGACCTTCCTCAGAACTACATAAAACAAAACAAACAGAAATGCAGAAAATTGCATAATAAAAACGAACATTTAACGATTAAAAAATATTAAAAAGGTACGATACTTGGTGAGAAAGAATAGAAAGTTGTTCGTTGGAGGAGGTTATTGTTTGGTTATGGAGTAAGGTATACTTGCAAAGAAGACACACAAGAGAAAATTTAAAAGTGGTGAATACGACGAGGGGTAGGAACGAAAAACAAATCAATAAGTAATTATAAGAAAATAAATTAATAGAAGTAATTAGAAAATGAGTGGCCCCCACCTAACAAATTTTTGCTTGTTGGATTAACAACGGCCGAACATAACTATTGTTTATATTTTTGTCTCTTTCAATTTAAGAAGTTCTGAGACAAAAATCAGACGAAGAAACATATTTATTCTAGCATCATTTCTAAGTTCTTACAGACAAAATGATGATATATGTCGGAATTTTGACAAATTTAATAGCACCTATTGCGGGGATGCTTAGTGGAATATCATAAAATTTATTACGCGGCACATTAAAGCAAATCTTTATTATTAGATCTAAACGAAAACACACTATCACTTTTCTAGAGAAAATGATTTTTTAATGTAAAAATTTTAAATCCCAATAGTTGTTGTTTGAGTGTGGATGCTTAAACACCCGAAACGGAAGAAAGCGGATAGCGGAAGCAGATGTAGATAATTTGAACAGCCACGGGAAGAATACACATATTCAGATAATAATGAAGATCATTTAATGCAACTTCTAAGATGAGTATTTATTGAACTCAGTTTCAAAAACTAGAAAGAATAAAATTCTTACTCTTACAACAGTAAGATGTAAAAATTTTTTATTTTCTTAGAATCGCAGAACTTAAATATTCAGAGAGGAGAAAAGACTCTCTTTTCTTCAATTTAGTTTGAAGAAAGGCTTGAATGAATGACTGTAAAATAAAAAGTGGAGTCTTTGCTTAGTATTTTTGGAGTTTTATTATTTTTTAGTATCTTATCGCTTTACAGGGTTACAATGAAAAGTTTAAGTTAGTTAACCTCAATAAATATAATTTAACAAATTACTAAGTTAAACTCCTGCATGATTTCCAAATTAAATTGATAGAATTAAATATTTCTAAATTACCTCCAAATTTTTTTGCCATGATATAAATAGAAAGTAGTTCATTAATTCCTCCCACTCTTGCAGAATCAACTTGGCAATATTTTATAGCATTTGTTTGCATTAATTGTTTGAATATAATTCTATTAGCACACATTTCACCAGTTGCCACACCAATGTTATATTGGTCTAGAGCCTGCACATGTAGTTTATTCAAGAACGATATATTTTTTTTGTGTTTACAAATTGACACTCTGATATTAAAAAAAAAAAAAAAAAATGATCATACTCGAGCAATTGTTGCATGTCCTAAGATATCATCTGGTGCAGTGGGTTCTTCAATCCATGTAGGCCTAAATTCTGCAAAATTCTTCATCCATTCAATTGCTACATCAACATCCCATACTTGATTCGCATCCAACATCTATAAATGAACTACTTTGTAATCATATTTTGGCTAAGCGTAACTCATCGCCCCACATGGGGACTGTAAAGAATTAATAATTTCACCATTACGAATAATTTTTGTAATAATTTAGTTTTTATACAAAGTAGTTTTTATTATTATTATTATAATACATTAATTATTATTAAACAGTATTATTATACTTGTAAACTTACAAGTAAATAATGTTCTATAATAAATACTAAATAATGGGCATTCCCCATATAACTCTCAGAGTAGTCAAGTTAACTCTGGGCTGGCTGTGTAAGATTTTAAAAATGGACGCCAATAGACTCCCTCGTATCTGTTACAATAGATTATTGTCATTAGATTCATTCCAGGGCAATTTAGTTAAATTAAATTGAGTGTCGCAAGTAAAAAAGTACTTTACGGACCAGGATTTAGAAAATCTGTGGTATCAACAATGTCCACTAACTATACAGCGTCAAATGAAAACAATTTTAAGTTTGTTGCAATAAAAATTATTTGATAAGGATGTTCAAATGTTATCATTCTCCAAGTATAGTCCAATCTATAATATGTTACCTATAAGAGGAAATATTGCACAAGAGTATCTTCTAATAAAAATGCCGTTTGCTATCACTAAACTGATAGCTCAGTTGAGAACTGTGGGGAAGCATAATATCAAATTCAGTATTAAGGATCATTCCTATAATATTAATTCAGATCAAATATGTACAATTTGTGACTTAAAAGTAAATGAGGAGATATTTCACCTGTTAATGCATTGTCCGACTTATAACGCTATAAGATCGTATTACTTCCAAAAGCATAAAATATCTGATAATTATGATGTTGCTGTAATAGATATACTTTCATCTGACTCCAAGGAAAAACTAACAATGGTCTACCAATATATTGGTAAGACCAATAATTAATTAAAAATTTTACTCAGACTCAGACAATTTATCATTAACGAGTGATGTATAATTATGAATAATAAATTTTCAATATAAATAAAAATATTATTTCAGTTGTTACGAATATAATAAGAATTATTTCAATCATAGGCCAACTTAATTCTATAGAAAGTTAATTAATTTATATTTTGTTTCATTTATTTTATCTTAGCTTCATAACCTGTTTATCTAATTTACTTTTAAGCATATAGATTTAATACTTATTTTGATTTTGTTTTATTTTTAAAGGAAGTACTCTATAATTATTGCATTTATTTTATTTTGTTTTATTTGTTTTAACTATTCCAAAACGCTGTGTAATGCTAGTTTCGGATGATTATTATTAATATTTTCATAAAGATAATCTATCAATGAAATTCAATTATATTGTAATTCGTCTTAAGTTCTTATTGTGAATGTAATTTAAGAAAAATTGTAAACAGCAACCCTTTTATGAGCTCAGCTCTAGGACAAATAAATGATTCTATTCTATTCTAAATACTAAATAATACCGGTCTGTCAGCTATAGAGGCTCCTAGGAAAAAAAAAATCTAAGGGAGCTCAGCTGGACTCGAATCCAGGATCTCCACGTGGGAACCCAGTATGCTAACCCTAATGAATAAATTAGCTCAATTTTTTTTTTTTTTAACTCACCAGCTTGTTTTCATATCCAATAGTTTCTCTTACCATTCTGCATCGTTTTATATCGTTTTCTAAATTGTTACCAATTTTTAATTTGAATGCCGTGAATCCTTGTTCTAAATATTTCTCACATAACTGTTTAATCTTATCATCAGAATAGCCTATCCATCCTAATTTACACAAAGAAAAAAGTTATTTTTGCTAATATAGCTTTTATTTACAATAAGATACTATCCAAATCATATTGCTTTCCCTCACTGATATAAGAGGAAGTATCGCGATCATACCAAAACTTTCGAAATTGAATTCCGCCCCGGAAATGCATGTTTTAAGATACCCTAAGTTAAAAAAAAATATTTTTAGCGAATTGTGTGTGTGTGTGAACAAAATATCTCAAAAACGAAAAATCGCATGAAGATATCCCACAGTATCTGATAATAAGATTTTGGTCAAAAACCATTAGCGGAAATAAGTCTAATTTCTTCAGTTTTTGCGTTTTTCTGAAAATGGCTCCAATGATTGATTTTGTTTAAACTTCTTATATTATCTGCACGCATAAATGCTTTATTATCATGTTTATTTGGAAATTTTTCTCTGAACATTGATTGTTGGGGGGTTATGAGGGAGCAACAACATAAAGCTTTCCTTAAAAGAATCAACTTCAGTGCATGTGTACTAAAGTACCATGTGTATTACCTCCTATACATATATATTATTATGGTACATTGGAAGCACATTGTATGATATTAATAATGTATTTGGGTTTGTTCAATGTTATGGGCTGTCTTCTGGAATTACAATTTAAACACTTCAAACTTTGGGTAAATACTTACACCCCCATCACCTATATTTTATGTTAGATCTAATGAGTTAAATTTCAAGTTTAATGTAAATAAGTCAATTTTAAAATTATCTGTAGTAAGAAAAAGTCGTACGAGTGCTTCACAATAGATTTTTCATATTATGTAGTGCAATCCGAGCAAAATACTTATACATATATTTTAACATATTACCCTATTCCTAATACTCCGGAGATTAACTTTCTGGATGCACTATAACCCACTTCTTTTTCCTACTTTAATTATGGACATTAAATTCATAAAGACTTTAAGCAAAAGACATGAACTCATGCCAAGAAAATTTTTTAAAAGTCTATTAAACGGATTATAACAGATCAATCATGATTATCACTAAAAAGTTTAATGCATATTTGTTTAATCCGGAACAGCGCTAATGAAATATGTCCGAAAAAATGTCAATTTAACCAACACCTAATCCACACTTACCTATTTCTTGCATTAATAAAAATAGTAGGATTTCGTAGGAGTGGTTGTAGTTAAGTTATAGTAAGCTAGTAATTCGTCACATTACAATCAAATATTCTGTCTTTGTGTCACACAATGTGTTCTTCTACTAAACCATTCACAGAGGCCTCAACATTACCTTTTTTATTCCTAATAAAGTCCAATAAAAAAAAAAAAATTACTGCATCTTATTCTCCCTTTTAGCTCCATTGTTTGAACCTTTACCACTACGTGAGAGAAAAAACAGACGCAGGACTAACGGAGAAGCAAATAAGTACAAGGTATGAAGCTGATTATTACTTGAATACAAGAAAAAAAACTATCCAAACATAGGAAAATAAAGAAAATTTAAACTAGTGCGAGGCATTTGAGATGAGGTGAGATTAAAGATAAAGCAAAAGATATAAACTCATGGCAAGACAATTTAAAAGTCCATTAGACGGATTATAGAGACCATGACCATCACTATACATTGAAATGGCTAATGCACCTAGTATTTGGGGGTTCTGGGAGCCTGTCAGTTAGGTTCAAAATTAGTTTGTAACAAGCTTTAGTTTGGATAGAATATTGTAATTGCATATTATAATGAACGTATTTATTATTATTAATTTAGAAAGTATTTCTTTATTATTAAATTATTATTATTAACGTTAGAAATAGAATTGATAGATGTATATGAGTGAAGATAGTATATGCAATTTAAAAAAAATCTTTGCGAGGATTTCCATGAAAATCGCAAAGAATAAAAAAAATCTTCAGTGAAGTCTCATTTGTCATTGATGGAACTAGACCGAAACTTTATGTCAATGCTAGGGTGCTACCTAAACGGAATGTCATTTTTGAGTATCCTGAGAAATTTCGTTTTTGAGATGTTTTATTCTCTCTCGCCACATAAACAAAAGCGAGATGCAGCGATAGAGAGCATGCACTAAAAACACTTTTTCGTATTCAAGGGGGAATTCAAAACGTGATTTCGCGTGAAAACTCAATTTTGAAAATTAGATTCGAACGCAACAGTAAGATAAAGTAAAAGGTCTTTCTCAACTCTGCATATCTGTAATCAGTTAGAAGTACTGCAGAAGTTGACAATTCGAGGGACAATAAGTACATATATGTCGGTCCTCTCTCTCAGCTATCGCTTTCGAATCCTTGACTAGTTAAACCACTAGCTACTTGCAAAGATAGGACTTCGAATATTCCAATTGTAATGATACACATGGCATGGATGTCCAGTTTGTGGGCTATATTTCTAATTACTTCTCCAAAACCAGCACTACTCTCTGTAGTCTTATGAGTAGGTACCCAATGCCACACCAGGGAATGAACAGAAATCCACAAACAGATGAAGAGTGGTCTGACTTCACTATGGAGCTTATGGAAATTCTATATTATAATCTACAATAATTTACAACATTGCTAGCTTCTGCTGAGATTGTACAAACTCACCAACTTGAGTTGTATATGCTGGATATCCATTTTTAATCATTTCATTGATTCTTTGTTTTTTAAATGGTATTTCTTTTTTTAATAAATCTATTGCTTCCGCTTTTGTTAAACTATCTGTTCTGAAATTGCAGAAAAAAAATATAAAAATTTTTTCTTTTTTTTAATAAAGAAATTTGATGTATTTACTGTCTTTTAAAAATATAAATATAATATTTACATACATATATCTAAAATCAATTGTTGAAACCAGCTGTTCTGGTGATAAATCTGAAAGTAATTTCCATACAGGTTTATTTTGAATGCGAGCCCATAAGTCCCAAAGACCATTTATAACAGCGGCGGTTGCTAAATGTATAACACCTTTTTCTGGCCCAATCTAAATTAATCCATTTCAATTTACATAAAGTTATTTATTTATATTTCTATTCACAGTTAGATATAGCACTTACCCATCTAAGTTGACTGTCACTGGTCATATTTCGCCAGAATGTTGAAAAATTTTTAAAAATAGCCTCAACATTTTTGCCAACGACAAGATTCTCTAAAGCTCTTATGGCGGTAACAACTGCATTTAAATTTCAATAAAAGACAAATAATGAACTGTAAATTTATTTTACTCAATTTTTTTATATTTCTTACCAATTTCAGTGCCTTTTCCTAATGTAAAAGTTAACCCATATCCTTTGAAAATACTGTTTGTGTGAATTATAACATAGGCACAAGAATAGTCTGGAGCAGTGTGCTTGAAATTTTACAAAACCCATATTTATTTGCACTTATTTAAATAATTAAGAATTTGAAACAAAATAATAAAGATACCATTGCATCTGAACCATCTTTTTGTCGTGATGTTGGAAATCTTAAATCTTTTATATCTAATTTTTCAATAACAATATCACCCATAGTATTTATGAATATTGGAAAAAACTTACTTAAATTACTCTTTAAAAGAAAGTGGGCTAAACTATTAGGACGGTACATTTTATCTCCAACTATTATATAATTTAAGATAAAAGCTGATACTTGCAATGACACAGCGGAAATGTTTAACTGAAAAAAAGAGTATGGTTTGAATTAATGATGTTTTAGTTAATTATTTTGAAAATAAACTTTCATTTAATGTTAAGACTACTTTGAAAATTGAATACCATGAATAAGTATTTTATTGCACTGGTGGCTAAAAAAATCTCATATTTAAAATAAAAACTCAACGACACAAAGAACCTGAAGAGGATTAATTCCAAATTTGTACAAATATTATATTTTTGGCATATATTTATTAATAAAATAAAACATTTTACACTATTGCACTTAATATTATAATATAAATATTTACAAAATTATTAAACTTGCACCAATGAAAATTAAACTGCTTTTGTGCTGCCTTTATTGATATTTACAATATATTCGAATTATTATCATTCAGAAAGGATAAATTTTAATGCTCATCGAAATATTCTATTTAAATTACCTCAAATCTTCAATTAATCTGTCACCTGCAAATAATATAATCTTACAAAATTGTAGTGAAATTCATAAAAAAGTTTTATTTTATGAAATAGTTTTTCATATAGTTTCTATAGTTTCTTTTTTTAATCTGACAATTTTCAACTTTCTCCTAATAAAACATGCTTCATCAAAAATCTATATAAATCAAATTAATGTTCTTTTTGTAGATCTTTTTAGAATATCATCTCAACATGCTATGCATCACATATACTGGATAAAGCTAAACATTTCCTTACATATATAAAAAATCTGACTGGCTGCTTTAACGCTAGTTTATTCGGTTTTTAGAACAAAAAAAAAGAACAAATTTATTAAATATTCTCGGACTTGAAAGCCATATAAATAAATCGATAAATTCAAGAATTGTATTGCAAGGGATTCTACAATCTGATGTAGTTATTATCATGTTGATATTAAAGTGAACAGAACAAAATTTTAAACATATCCATTCATAGATACGGTACCAACAGATCTATTGAACATTAGAAGCAGATTCATGTAATTAATGATTTTTTAATCACTGTTTATTAATAACTGCTGTTGATTGTTAAATCACTGTTTATTAATAATTACCATCAAAGAAATTAGTTAAGCATTAAAAACAGCAATTTTTTCAGTAGCTTCAAATATGTGTATAGTTTAATTTAACTAACTAATTGTTATCTTTAAATAAATATGTACGTAAAGAAATTTTAATTACCTTATATGATAACGCTGAGGCATTAGGTTTCCTAATGCAGTGGGAACTTGAATTAATTTATCTCTTACAGTTTTTGGCAACCAATCAGTTTGTTTATAACTAACTTCTTTGCCATTTTCTCGGAATATAAATCCCCCGCTGGAATCATTTTTCATTAATAGTTCACATCCATCATTGTAAATTATGTGCACATCGCCGGCAGCTGTCTAGGAAAATAAAATAAAAATAAAAAATCAAACAAAAAAAAAGGTAGATTTTCTTTATTTTTGAAATAACTTTTTATTTGTAAAACAAAGCTGAATTTTAAGGAAATGGTTTGTAATGTGAATGTACGAAATTATGTTTGATCACTGATGAAGTCTAACTTTAATCAAAAATAACAAACCTGAGTAGCAGTGCCGATACCGGGTATGGTTGTACTGTTAACGCTTTTATGCTTGGATGTAGAACGTTTACTGGAGGAGGCAGATGTAAAGCAACTTTCTCTATCAAAGTTTTCAAACTAAAAAGAAATGAAAATCCTTAAAAGCATACACTTGTTTTATATTTTATATTTGGTACAGCATAAACATGACAAACTGCATTAATATTTTTACAATAGCACGTACATGAAAGGCTGGCTTTATATGTTGCTATTTTTTGTTGTGCTTATTGTCGTTGGCTATCGTTAAAAGGAGAAAGCTAAATGGAAATATACCAAAGTAGCTATGTTCACAAAATGGGACCGCACCAAGTGCAATTCAAAAGTATTGCAGCTGGAATGAATCTCTGATGAATTGCACTTTTCATATATGGCACATTCTAGTGTTTTTAATGGCCATGATTACAACCCAATATTATCCCTCTCTTTATTAGAAGGGAAATTGGTGCCTATTTTCGTGATTGTCGTTACCAGAAAGCTTTAAATGATACTAACCTGGAGAATATTTTGTTTCCCAGGTAATCATGCCTACTATATATTAATGATAAAATAGGCTAGTAGTGGCCTAGATCTATTGGCACCGTAGTGAGTGCACACTATAATGTGAGTGCTCGTGATGGTAAATGTGGTGAGTTAAGATTGCTTGTGGGTACGCTAGTGTGATAAAGCTGGCCCAGGACGCCAAGATCCCTGGAGAAATGACTAATCTATTTTCATATGGGTTCTATAAGTTATTAAATTACTTAATTCTTAATATACCATTAATTAATGGTATGCTGTGTCAATTGCGGTTGAAATGTAATTAAGATATGTGGACGTGAAAACGAAAAAATTAGTCTTAAATAAGGGGTACGCTAATGCTATCTGCGTTGCTAAGCTCTGCTAAAAAGTGACCAATCAAGAGCGCTTACATTATTATACGAGCACAATTGTATAAATGTGTTCTTCTATAGTGCACTCTCAATCATGACTACCAACAGACCATAAATATGGCCAAATATGAAGCCCTCTAAAAATGTTAAATTGTTTAACAGATGTTAATAACGATAAATTGTACTTTACTTAAAATTTCTCTCTTTTATTGCAATTCTCGAATTTCATTAATTAATTTTATTCATAACTGAATTTTTCTACTTTTAATTTTCTCAAAGTTGGGCAGCTACAAGCAAAAATTTGAAAAATTGACACCTTCTCTACTTCAGTGAGAAAAAAAAAAATTATATATGGTATGACATTTTCTGTTTTATTTAAACATTATGGTTTAAGATATATGTGTGATATGTTTATATTTATTAAAAGCGAAAGCAGATCGATGGAAAACATGTTCACATGAGAACCAACTAAAATCTCCTGATGTTTGTAGATTGCAATATAAAAGAGTATTACCAAAAGAGTATACCTTCAATGAAGGAAAAATGTACAAGATAAAAATTGTATTAATGAGACTGAACTTACAACTATGGGAAGTTGCTGAGGTACATTGTTCTCTTTAGCCTGCAAAACTGATGGTGGTCTCCTTCCGACAATAACAGGAAACAGTGGTCCTTGTGAGCACTCCGGACTAAGTTCTAGTGCACTCTCAATCGCTCGGCAATGATTGTAACCCTGATACAGTTTATTTGTGATTTCTAAATATGAATGCAAAATATTTTTATTAGCTAACTACTGCTGGAGATATTGCACCAAACTAACATGTTTTCTCATTAAACTCATTAACTACTTGAATATGAATATTTAATGCATGCATGTGCACCTATCTTTAGTTTGTTTAGGGAGAAATTTTTCACGCTGAAAGGTAAGATTGATAATGATCACAGGGTGTTCTTAAAAATTACGTAAAATATTAATGATTAGCTCTACAACTTTTTAGAACCACCGTCACTCTATCTATTGGCCACATCAATTGATTAGATATGCTAGCTAAAGTGCATATCTGTTGTGGTTGGGTCTGCAAGACCTGGAATCATCAGAGGTATTTTTCGTGATAGCCTACTTCATTTTATGGTTATCGAGGTTTCGGGCGTTCGCCCATCATCAGGATGTCTTGATAAAACTGTGCGATAATATAGACCAGAACGATATCCATATCCAGAACGATTTCCGGAGAATCGACCTTTTAGTGAAGTCTTAAATTAGACTTACGATTAATTTTAAATTGTCACAGGTATTTTTCTATGTTAAATTAACAGAAGAACATGATTATGTCACCTTTCGGGGGATATTGACTAGCCACTTCTTCAGGGATCTTGAGCCCCTGCGGATAACAATGCGATCAACAATTTCATTAATACACAAATATTGACACCCAAGGAAACCACAACAGATCTTCTAGCTCGGAGGAATTAGCTGAGATTTAGACACGCCCTATTTAGATTTAGCTAGATTTATAGACACGCCCTCTATAAATAAAACCAGAATATGATATAATCAACAGAGTGGTGATTGCTATGACTTCTTTTCATTCTAACATAATAGTTTTATTAGTTTATACCCAAAATTTTTTTAAAACATTCTTCCAAATACATTGCCTTAGATACATATGGGCGGTCACAAAAATTGAAAAATGGATTCATATCACCTAACATTACTAGACATGAAGTTCTCCGTATCCGACATGTGTCGTGGGTCCTAGTTCGAGTCCGCTTACAGATAGGACTGAGTGTAATTAAACTGAATGAAACTGCTAAGCACCTTGGCAAACAAGTGGTGTAAGTCCATTTTTCAATTTTTGTGACTTACACCACCTGGCAGCCAACTCGCCCATATGTTAGCATTCGGTCGGACGTCTTGTTGCGGTAACTGAAAATTATCATTATTACAACTTTCGCTGATGATACAACTACTTTTTTTCTCTTCTCATCAGATCCTTTCCAATCTAACAATATGTGCAAATCACCTAAGCCTACTATGCTAATTAATCAAGAAGGCTAAGCAGCAATTTTTTCGATATCTCTCATTTACTATATCTATAAAGTTATCAGAAAAAATTCTTAAAACACAATTTGGTTGAATTCCCAACTCCAGAACTTCTTTATTATAATTAATTTTAATTCCTTTTTTATAATGATTTAAAAAAAAAAATACCTTATTGAAGTGTTCCCACATATTACTTATATTATCAGAGTAACTCTCAATACAATTAGCTTGTATGTCAGTAGTTATTCCATTAATATCAATTGCCTTATAACCATCTGAAGTTTTTGTTATCTTCCCTCCTAGAGGAACAAATCGTACAAAATAATTGATAGCCAATATAACCTAAAACTATGGATCTTACTATAAAATTTAAATTCTATTACTTTACATTATTCCTAACCTGAATAAAAAACTGCTTCAAAATCTGGATCAGGAGAATTCTCCATTAACGTGCACTTTGCAACTTGGGTGTACAACGTTACTTTCGGTGTTTTTGCTCTAACTAAAGAGACAAATCTTGCTGCATAAATATATTTTTTCCAATGGACTTCTGGTAGATTTTCATAGGAATGTATAGAATCGGCACCATTTTCTGGTACGGGAGGTGGTGATTCGGATACTGGCATTCCACGACCTTCAGGCTTATATATTGCAATCTACAAACATCAGGAGATTTTAGTTGGTTCTCATGTGAACATATTTTCCATCGATCTGCTTTCGCTTTTAATAAATATAAACATATCACACATATATCTTAAACCATAATGTTTAAATAAAACAGAAAATGAAGTTAATGAAGATAATAAATATAAAACAGCAATAAGTTAGAGCCGAAAAAATTTGAATGTTTATTGAAAACTACTAAGATTGTTGGTAATACGAAACCAATTTTCAAAATGGAAAATCCCAAACTTAAAGTATATATTAAATAATTTAAATTGGAAAAAAAAAAAAACAACTCATGTTATTCGAGAGATTTAGACGAATGAGTTCCAGTTTTTTTTAGAAGCAATATTTTTAATATTTTTGTTTTTTTAAATATACGAACCCTCAGTCCATCCCTGGATATTCTGCAAACCTCAATAACTCTTTCAGTTCTGCCAGTCTTAGCTTTTAATAATTCCACACAAACTTCTCCATTATCTAAAATAGAAAGGACAGCATTTTTCGTTTTATGTCTAGTTGGTTGCAATCTGTCTGATCGTAGTGGACTAACGCTCAATACGTTTGATGTATTAGAAGTGGATCCCTGAACAAGGGATGATTGTATTTTACCAAGAGGTCGACCAAAGAAATCCAATTTTGTTTTTGACTGTTCTTGGTAGGCAATTTTTGGTAAGTTTGTAGACTGAGAAGATCTGAAACAAAATACTGTAATTTTACCGTAGATCCGAAAATAACAAAAGATTTGATTATTTACATTCCAAATATTCTAATATTTAAATGGTGATATAATTTATGTTTAATACTAATTCTGTTTT
The DNA here is from genome assembly GCA_011037195.1 of Triatoma infestans. NCBI lineage: Eukaryota > Metazoa > Arthropoda > Insecta > Hemiptera > Reduviidae > Triatoma > Triatoma infestans. Next base: position 129,687 of record JAAEAF010002132.1, on the reverse strand, counting down.
CACCTAAATTATGAAAATTTATTGTTCAAAATCCTGAATTTAGTAGGTTTTTCTTTTGTTATCTGTTACACTAACCTGCACAATCTTTGCTCAGAAATAAAATCGTTTTCACTACTTATTAGTGATGAAACTTTGTTTCGTCCCTTAAAAACCTGCCTGTCCTCAGATCTATAGGAATAAATAAATTTTATTAATTGAAGAAATAAATGAATCCGAGATTTAATGTATATTTCATAGTAGTAATCAATGTTGAATTGCTCTTGGGCAGAGGGCTGAAAACAGTTGAGATTGTCCCCATTAAAGTTCATCTAATCCCGATTAACACAATTCAAAGCACAGTCACAAGCATTGCTCTCTACGTGCTTTGCCTGTGCTTTGAGTATTGATAGTTGACAGTCTCTGATTACAAACATATCCTAAAGGTGAACGATTCTCGAAACCAATATGACTTAAAAATGAAGAAGAATGTCCTAATGTAAAAACAATATCTCATATTTTTTTTTCAATCAATTCATACTTTCTGACCTTAAGTAATTTTCTAAACATCTTGTCATTAATACTTAATCCCTTAGTTAATAATCTAAATTTCAAATATCTAATTAGTAACTGATTAGATTAAATGGGCGGGGGATTGCTGAAAGGCCTAGACATACTGAGTCGATTTTCTCATTATTGTTACCCAACGCAGTCCAGTTCTACCTTTTTTGGAGTCTAGCGATTGCAGAACGACTACTTCATGGTTTTGTCTGTTTTTTCCTTCCAGAAGTTGGAATTAAACAAACTTTTCAACGGCATCTCTTTCCTGGTAAAAACCTACAAAGACTACCATTTGCCAGGGCCATGCGGTGCAAAAAGTAGTTTTAGTAAACCTATTACTACCCGTAGTGAACCTATTAATACTACTATTGGTCCTTATGGCCTTGTGGTTCCTATACTGATTCCAGCACATGAACTTTTATCAAATTTTAATGAATTTTCGCAGGTCTTTGTCTTAGTGTTTCTAACTATCCTCCGGAGATTTCTTACAGAGAGTTTGAGGATATCCTTATCCTTATGGCATATTGAAATCTGCAAAAGAGCACTGGCCCCATGTTGATACTTTATGGACCAAGATAACTCAATTGCTTTTACTCAGCATAATTTATTATATTCGTTACTGCAACTTATAAAAAAAAGTTATTCGATATTGTAACTATTAAACGAATACCCATTTATTAAAAATAAATAAATTTCTGAGACTCAAACCAAAGATCTGATATATTATGAATTCCCATCCTCGTCAATAATTCACAAAAAAGGAAGAAAGAAAAATCCAGGTTATAAGCTTGATTTTAGTCTCAAGATATTTAATCATCAACTGCCATGAAGGTTTGTTGGCGAGTAATCATGTTCTAAAGAACACAATTCATTGTAATAAATTTACAGAAAGTTTTAAAACTTTATTACAAAAAAAAAATATCAAGACATATAATTTTTAAACTAACCGAGACCTCCGCCGATTTGAAAAAGAATTCTTTATCCAAGAATTGTGTGAACTCATAGTTCCTAAGCCACTATCCATCAGACCTTTTAAGTTTCCCTGAAATATTAAGTGACAAATTGAAATTCCAATTAAAATATTGGAAATTTGTTCAAAATATAAAAATTTTCTCACATAAGGTTTCTGTTTATAATTTTTATGTTTTTTCATAAACGGATGTTCCAAAATTTCATGTAAAAGTATCCTTTCATTAGGATTTTTCTTCAGCAGGCAGTCTATTAGGTCTTTGGCTTCGTTTGAGATTCCTGAAGGTACCTAAAAAAGAAAATGTCTTGAATTTCCAAAAATTTCCGAAAATATATTTTAAAAAGAAAGAGATACCATTGTATATTCGAATAAGTGGACAAATAAACTCGGTGCGATAAGTGAAATATTGTAAATATATCAGAGATAAAATTCGTTTAACTTTATCGTTTGAACCGTCCCTTTGGGGAAGTGGACACTTCATCAAAGAATTTACTTCTTGGGTATTCCAGCCTAATTACACGAATAAATGGTCACCCTAATACTTGCTGCAGTGGTAAGTGATGTACCACTGAGCTATGTAGCTCACCGCCAGACACACTCACTCACACTGACAACTGTAACTTTATAGACGACCACTTCTACATTGACACTAACAAAGAAATCACAACAAATCTCTTTGTCACAATGGATTTGGCTTATAGCCACACCTTTTACACAACTAATAATTTATACTTCGCCTTGAATCAAGAAATGATTAAATTTGTTGAAAAAAAAAGTCGCATATTAATTAAAGAAAACAAAAATAAGTATTGCGTTAATTTTATAAATTCACCTATAAAAAAAAATATCAATGATTACCTACTTACAGATTGTACCTGAGATATACTTTATTTATCAGTGGATTAAACTTACATATATGCATTTATGATAGAACTAAATTAATGTTATGCGCTGCTCATTGTCCCCACTGAATTCCATCCTACTCTCTTCCAAGTCGAAGTATATTGTTTTATGAATTTTAAAAAGAAATGAAGAGCGCAAAATTTCATTTGATAAAAAATTTATACCTTCAAATCTTTAGCTAATTCATTTAGCTTACTAATCCACAAATTCTAATTTTAAGAAACAATATGAATCAGAAAATTATATTTATAATACATTATTATCTGGTCTTGTGAAAAAACAAAGCAAGGAAATCAAATGAAACTAGGGTCTAAAAGTGCTCTGAAATGTTATAAAATATATTCCTCCAACTGAAAAGATATACCCAGAATAACGCAGACAGCATGGAAGGAATTGTAGAGTGAACTAATGGGTATTAGATTAGTATTGTCTTACCTTTTATAGGGACAAAAGGAAATTTCTCACAAGACAATAAATTTAGACGCAGAAAACCCTGAAACTTATTACAGAGAAAATTGCTGATGAAAAAGCAGGGTTACCTGATATTCAGCCATGACAACTCGAGTCAGCGTACTTTTGACTGCATCACTATCAAATGGAGGTCTTCCAACTAGAAGGGTGTACAACATACAACCTAAGCCCCAGACGTCTGTTTCTAAACCATGGCTACTTCTAGTGGCTACTTCTGGAGAAATATAATTAGGAGTTCCACACATTGTCATATGTTTTTCGTCAGGTCGTTTCAGTTGGGTAGCCAAACCAAAATCAGCTATTTTCTGAACAAAAGAGAAGTAATTAACAGTAATTTTTTTTTTTGTAACGCTTTCCTTTTTATTTAAAATATTAAAATCGGTTTATATTTACTATTCTCATTTCCTTAGTGAGAAGGAGGTTGGCAAGTGTCATATCTCTATGCAGAATATTATGCGAATGTAAATACAGAAGTCCTTCTACTATCTGATGCATTATGTATGCCACTGTAAGCAAAACGAAGGGGAGCATCTCAATACAATAAAATAAAAATATCATTATATCATTCGTTAAAATTAGTTTTCAATTCCTAACAAAACACAAACAAAATAATGGAGCTAAATTGATATAAACCTTCCTCCTCTGTTATAGCAACAGAATTGTTTTTTAGGTATCTCTGAAGTTCACCATTATGGGCAAGTTCTAACACAAGATAAACGTAATCGGAATCTTCAAAAAACGTGTACAATTCTAGAACCGAAGGGTGCTTTAATCTTGAATGTATCGCCACCTCTTGCCTTACTCGGCTAACCATACCATTTTCGGCCATCAATTTCTTATCAATCTACAAATAGACAAAATAAAATTAGTACCAATTTTTATGTCTTATTACTGAATATTAAAAAGATAAATATACCATTTTAATTGCAACTTCTGCGGACGTCTTCAGGCACTTCGCCCTGTATACGCTCGCAAAACCGCCTTTGCCGAGCAAATTTAGAACTTCATAATCCTACACGATTCAATTTATTATTTTGTACTCAATAATCATAAAAAGATTTTGTATTAAATTCAAAGTAAATCTCTTACCTCAATCTGGTCCCCAAAACTTGATGAACCAAGCTTCGGGGGTCGCATTGTTTATTCTATAAAGAATTCCCAATCTTTTTCAATTAAGCCCTTTACTCTCCAGTAGTAAATATTAAACATTAACACAATCAATAATTTGAGTCACAAACATTTGTCAACTTTACGTATTTATCTCAATGAAATGGGTGTATTATGTAAACAAACTTCACCTGTCGTCTATTTCCCGCCGAAAAGTAACGGTTATTGGTGCTAACATAATTGTATACTATTATCAAATATGTTTTAAGAAATTATTTATTATGTAGAGTCATTATTACTTGCATTAATTTATTATTAGTATCTCATTCTTCTATTTTTATTTTAGTGTAGAAGAGACAGAGAAAACTAAGCAAATCTCGTACAACATCAGAAGTTGAATGATGCCTAAAATATTTTAGATATTATTTCTACTCAATACATACATAAAAAAAAAAAAACTTTTAGCAGGAGAAACTGTACTATTCAAGCTTTTAAAAGAGAATCTTTAAAAAGTCCAAGTGTATTTGTTTTAATTATGCAAACATGGGGAAACTTGCATAACCTTCTGAAATAAAAGAAAGTGTGTGTAGGTTATAAATTATAATTTCATGTTTGTTAATTCATATGCAGATATGTTTTAGTAATTACTGAATCTGTACTGAAGAGAAGAAAGCGTATCTATATGGTAAAAATAGATGTAAACTAAGAACAATATATCTTTGAATTTTAAATGCAGAACATGAATATTTAAAATAAAATATTGATTTAGGTAATGGATCCAGAGACTGGAAGTACAAACACCTCATTGGAAGATAAAACGGATGACTTCTGTGAAAACCCAACAAGGGATTCCTTAGCTGAAGGTCTTATGAGTGTTCTTAAACCAACTATTGACCAGCTTGACGAAAGAGTTAGAACAACCAGGTAGTTTAGCCAACAATATTTAGGGAAGTCCACTTTATCAGATCCGAAGATTTCGTGCAAAATCCCGAAGAAGAACATCAACTGGGAGTACGATTTTACTGAATAGCTTTTTCAGTTTTTCGTGATTTTCTTAAAGACGGCTCCAAAGATGTTTTTAATGTTCGTATACTAACTACACACATAAGAACCTAAATTTTATTTGCGACATTTTCCCATGAAAATGATTTTTGGGGGTTCTGGGGAACAGTAGCGTTATGCTTAAGTACCACATCATATGATATATGGTTTCACCACCTACATAATATTAAACTTATTAGAATCATTGATAAAATTCCACATTTGAAGAAAATCGGTTAACCTAAAGTGCGATTTTACAGAATAGGTTTTTGAGTTTACGGAATTCGGAATTCTTTCTATCGGAAAACCGATACAGCGATTTCCTTTAAACTTGGCATGCTAACTTTTATTGAAAACATTTTTCCAAAAATAAATTGGTTTAGGACGTTAAATTTCAAATGCTGGTTCAGAGGTTTTTTATATACTCTACTGGGCACAATATATCATTAAATGGTCGCAGTACACGAACCCTCCCCCCCAAAAAATGCTCTACTGGAAAGAATTACTTCTCTACCTACCAAGCTTAGGTAGTACTTATCAACTAGAAGTGCGATTTTACTAAATAGTTTTTTCAGTTTTTCGCGATTTTTTCGAATACGGATCCAGTGATTCTCTACAGACTTGTATACCTTCATTTTTTAAAAACATTTTTCGTAGAAAATTGATTTTTTTATGGGTCTGAAAGAACAATAGCATTTTGTTTTTATTCTTAAGTACCACTTCAGTACTATGTGGGCTCTCGCCATCTACCTAATATTAATATACATTACAAGCAGTGACAGAATTTCATATTTGAAGAAAATAGGCACTTAATCTGAAATGCGATTTTACAGAATTGGTTTCGGAATTTTTTGAACTTTTCTCGAAAACTCTGCAACCTTTTTCCTTTAAACCTGAAATTCCCACTACACAGATAAAAATGTATCAATTTATTTTTAATATTTATCCAAATAATTGATTTTACAAGGGTTTTGGGAGTCTATAACAGGTTTAAATTTAAACTGTACAAGCATTGTTGATTTTGATAGAGGGCTCTCACTCAAATTTAATTAGTATACAAGTATCCTTAATAACTTTTTTTATGGCTAGCCCAACTAAACATTGTAAACGTTGCAGTTTTAAAGAATTCTTAATTAAATAAAAGAGAAAGTCGTTTCAGGTTTCACATCATATTTTTTTATTTATAAAGGATCTGCGCATGATATAAAAATTTTATTTTTAGAGTCAGTCAACTTGAACTCAAACAGCAACTTGAGAGTTTATCGGAGGAATTAAAAAATATAACTTATGAACAGAATTGTCCTTTGGATTTGGAAATATATTCTCAAAAATTATTAAATTCGAGACATAAAATAACTGTTGTCAGTAATATTCTTCAGGCTGCACAGGTTGTTTATGTTTATTTGTGTATATACATATAAAATATTTATATATATATTTAATTTGTAAATTCCTAAATAATCATCAATTACCATTCAAATATGGTTGTATTTAATATTTTTTTGTTAAAATAATGAAATAATAAATTCATATTCGTGATTTTCAGGATAGACTTCATAAAATTCAAACTCTAATCAACAAAGAAAACAGTAAGAGAAAGATAGTGGTTGAAAATCCTCAACCAGTTTCAGCTTTAGACCCAGATCTCTCATAGGTAGTCCGATTTTTTTTTTTTTATCTGTTTTGTATGTAGGCATTTATGGGAAGCTTCTCCATTAAGGTTTATTTTATGCAAGATAGAAGCTATTTTATTTAAAAAATGGAAACACCTTTATGGAAATTTGATGAGACTACCGACGGAGTTTACGAGCCACGTGAAGATTCATTCTTGTTACTTGATGCGCTTGAAGCCGATCTAAAATTAATTAAAGAGAAATGTTGTCCTACTATAGCTTTAGAAGTTGGAAGTGGATCAGGTATAATTATTTCTGCAATATCTAAGCAACTCGATTTATCGGCTTTATGTCTTGCAATTGATATCAATCCAGCTGCTTGTAAAATTACATCAGAAACAGCTATTCTGAACAATGTCACAGTAAGTATCGAATTCATTTTTCTATTTAATTGAAAAGCGGTACATTATATACAAAAATATTTATTAATGCATTGCTTTTTAATTTTGTAAAATTTTGTTTTTCTTAAATAAAACTATATTTAATTGTATTAACTTCACCGAGGTGGAAGTGTTAAGAAGTGATTTAATTAATGGATTGAAATTAGAGGGCACCATAGATTTGTTTGTATTCAATCCACCATATATACCATCTAGTGAAGATGAAATGTTTGGAATGTTGGATAAGGCTTGGGCTGGATCGAGCCAAGGCAGATCTTTAATAGATAGGTTAATTTCATTGTTTATTAATTTTCTGTTATATTTGTGATGTATTAAACATTAATGCTGTAATTTTAATAATTTTAGATTGTTTCCAGAGTTGCCTCGTATAATGTCTGAAAGATGTGTAGGATATTTAGTAGCTATTGAAGAAAATAATCCTGACGAAATGATAAAAATAATCAGTTCCATGGGATTTGATTGTCTTATTGTCTCTCTTAAAAAAATTATCGGAGAGAAACTATATATTATTAGATTTTCAAAGGGAATTATCAACTAAACATTTTATAGAAAATCAGAGTTTTTAATAAACAAGGGATATGTAATAATTATAATATATACAATATAAAAAAATTTGAAATTGTAATGGTATTTATACACTGTTATGCTTAAAACATTTAGCTGATTTGCATCATTATGTAAATAAACATAAACATATTGGTAGTTTGATTTATTTCATTCTATATTTTTGATTCTTCATTCGCTACTAATGTATTATCCAACACTTATTCTTATAAGTCTGAAAACATTTTACATGTTACTACATAATTTACATGGCATTGTCTTCTAATGAAACTAGTTATTTATTAATTTTCTTGATTGTATGTTTTACTTTTCTATGATATGATCTACTGTGTAAGACGAAGAATTGCGATCGTTTCGAATGATTCTCACTTGTTCGGACTCATATTTTGAGTCCGAAAAAAGATTTTACGAATGTCTCTTGCCTACAAAATATCTCCAGATCAAAAAATTGCAGGCAGCTCAAATTTGATATTCCGTTTATATAACATCACCGCATCTGATAAAAGGTTTTTATCAAAGTCCATCAACCGGAATTACAACTTTACTCAATGTTTTCTTCACATTTTCGCGATTTTCTTTGTCTCCACAGATTAATGCCTATAATTTTTATATGAAACATTTTCCAGGAAAAATGGATTTTGGTGGAAGCAGCAACCTGTGAAAAACATTTCCCTACAATGTACGATTCTAACACCTATGTAATGTCAAGGTACATTAGTAGCATTACTGGAATTACAAATTTGAAGGAAATCTGGCTACAACGATTTTCCTTAAACTTTTGGATGATCAGTTTTATTGGAAATATTTTTTCAAAAAAATTGATTTTAAAAGGTTCTGAGGAAATTCAAATGTAATTTGGCACTATTTTCTGGACTTCATTCGAGTAATAACTGCCAAGAGTGCTAATCAACATGAATCCTGCCTCCTCTATATTTATGCCGTTACAAATAAAATTTATAGCTCGTTATATGTGTAGTTCACATAATTTGTTTAAAGAAAACGTTGGAACCGTTTTGGAGATAATAGCAGAAAACTGAAAAATACTTTTCAGTAAAAATGCACTTCTGGTCCTCCGATTTTCTTCAAACTCAGAATTTCATTTGGAACATACGAAGCAACTGTGGCAGAGCTTCCCTTTAAGATTTTGTAGAGGGGTCAAAGAGGTTTTGGGCTAGACCATGGCAGAAAGAAGGGAAGTGTAAGCAGGCTGTATGTTGGGAGAACTAGATACGGGCATTAGGGAACCAAACCAGTGGGGCAAAGACACCCTTTAGGTGTGTCTCAGAAAAAGGAAGGCAAAGAGGGGCCATAAACAGTGGAGCAGAGCCTCTCTTTATGTCCTAGGAAAGAAAGGCTCATTGAAGGGGAATGGGAGAAAAAAAAAGAATGATATAGCATCAAGATTCGACCCTCATTTTGTCTTGTTGTCTTTGTTCCATTTTATTACATAAACTAAGTGAACTAACACAATGAGCTCAGAACTAACAAAATTTAGAATTCACTGAGGTCAGAGAATTCTTGAATTCGACTAGTTATAGCCGCATTAAAAAAAAAATTAATATTTAGTATAACGCAGATTTTTCAGTATTTTGGGAATTAATTGTTATCCTTTTTTGTTCTTGTTATCACTGTTACTCATTGATTAATATTTTATAATGAGTCTGATGTTTGTGTAGGTGTGTATTATTTTAAAAACGAAATATCATAGAAAGCTCAACGAAAGTATTCCGTTTAGTTACTACTATCACATCAGGCACGAAGTTTTCTGGCAAAATCTGAAGTGTAACTTTACTAAATTTATTTTCAGTTTTTCGTGATTTTCTCAAAAACGATTATAAAGATTTTTTTTACTCTTCGTATACTATCCATACACTGTAAAATACCTATCACTTTTATTTGTAATATTTTACCGGAACATTGATTTTGGGAGGGTTTTGAGATAAAAGTAGCGTTATCTTTGCTTTAAAGAACAACTTCAATGCATTATATGGTTCTACCAGTACATAATATTAAATGAAAAATAGCGAATATAGTATTTATTACCAATCAGCACAATAGATCGTAAGGTTGCAAAGCATTGGCCCCTCAAAAAAAAATGATTACCCATTTGTTTCAAATCTCTGATTGCTCAGGCGTACTCTAAATAGGTCCGGGCATAAATAACAAAAAAACAGTGCATATATGCAAAAAATTTGTCTAAATAGTTTCATGTACTTTATATAAGTTCGATGAATGGTAAAATTATCGGGGAAAAACTTGTGGGTTAATGTTTACTATCTTGGGGGGTGAAGTTGTTCGCGTCTGTGTTTGCTCTCACGTGCCCCTTAAATATCCAACTAAACGAACATCAATCGCCAGCGCAGCTTTGTTCTTTTATACTGGGCCGCGCGACGCTGAATAGCTGAACAGCTGAAGTAGGGGGGAAAATGTTTACTTCTTATTTTGTTAACTTTATATTAATTCCTCCTTCAAATTTTCGTTTATTGTTATTTTTTTTGGAAATGAAAAATCTAAATTCTTAATATTAAATTTTGTTTTCATTAGCGAACACCTGATCGCCAAACCGCCACCTGTAGTATTTACCTTTTACTGGTTTATTATTATTATGGTTAGAGGTTATAAAATATAAAGTTAGATTCCTACCACTGGTTCTTTCAACATGGCCAAAACTCAGTTTAATACTTAATTTTCGTGCTTTACCCAAGAAATGTTTAATTTAATTTTAAATAATAAAAGTTTTCATTTAATTTTGCTAGGACGACTGTGTTTAAAAATAAGGATTTGTATCAACTCGCACCATCACTGGATTCGTTCCAGTGAACCGAATCCGCTCGAATAGTCGCATCACTACGTGTGCACTGTGCGCTAAGCCTGGATAGGCGAATTGTGCAATTATGATATTTAGAGATTATACCTTATAATAGTGTAATTATGTAATAATTGTAATTCATGAATAGTTAATCAAAAGTGCTTCAGGAAAACACAATGGCTGGTGCCCTAGGGCACTATGGAGAGAGCATACAAAAATTAAGAAATCGTGGAAAACAATGGAAAATCACAGATGAAGACATTAATAAAATAATTGATGAGTCTTTTAAATTTTTAGAAACAGATACCCAAACAAAATCAAAATGGGAGACAAAAAGGAAAATGAAAATCTGGATTTATATAGCTTTAATACTTGTTACAGTCATTGCATTTTTTGCTTTATTTTCATATAGAAAAGCTGCTCACAATGTATTGGAAAGAAACATTCAAGAAATTATTTATCCTGCAATGAAATTTCTTAGAAAAATCATGCTTCCTATAGTAAAATTTTTTCCGTCACTCACAGGTTTGTTGTTAAAATTTATCATCAGCTACACACTATTAATAAGTGATTGGCTATTAAGATTTTACAACAGTTATGCATGGTGCTGAAAAAAAATATATCTGATAATAATTTTGCACTATACTATCTCATCTTCGTATAATTAAAGGGTGATATAATAACTTATTTGTGCAGGAAACTTTGTAAAATTAATACTTTTTTTTTTTTAAGAATGGTATGACGAAGCCTGCTTAGTATCGAATCCATATTTTAAAGTTTCCGATATAGATTGCTGGCCCTGCGAAAATGTAAGAAGTATTTTGAATCTCACTTTGAGCAATTTGGATAATGATGAATACCATTCAGGAATTCCGTTCATAGTGAAGGTACTTTTTCTCTGTTCCACTGTTCAGTAGTAAGTATAGTTAATAAATAGAACTATGCAATAACACATTCTGCTTTAGGATCCGAATATTAGAAAAGTTGACTTTAAAATGCTACGTAACGCCTACCGTTCAAAAAAGCCAGTCTTTGATAAAGATGCTCCTAGAATAGAACATTCACAAGGGAAATTAACGACTTCTCATCAGTTATTTGAGTTTGGTACTCTAAACGAGAATCCATCGGTGGACAGCAATGTGCATATCACTTGGTAAAAGATATACCAGATGTAATAATTTCACTTGTCAGATTTTGTATTCTTTTGTCGGATTCCTATTAACCTACTTTTTCTGTTTTTGTAAGGAAGTTAAACAGATTAGAACCAACAAGGGAAATAAGATCATTATTTGGTATGCCAAGTAGAGTGCCAAATTATATAGCTGGTGCAACACCTGAGAAATATATCCTAATTGACGAATATAAATCCCCACATTACTACCTTGTAAGGAAATTCTATAAATAATTTTAAGATAAGTTAAAAATTTAAAATTGTTTATATAAGGTTACACGTTTCAGCCACCAACAGAAGGTACAACAGTATTTGTAATTCAGGGATGTGGAGCTCGCCTTTTTGTATTAGAACCTTCCAGGGAATGTTCTAATTCGTGTCACCGAGTTTCTGTACTTCTCAAGCCAAATCATATATGTAAGTATATATTATTTGTTGTGGTGGTTGGTTCCGCAGAGCTGGAAAGCATCAGAGACATTTTCCGTGGTAGCCTGCTTCATTTTGTGGTCATCGACCGGTTTCGGGCGTTCGCCCATCTTCAGGATGCGTTTTTTAGACAGTGTGACAACACAGACTCGCACAGAGCAAACTTAGTTTCACACTAACACTGGTTAGTGTGAAACAACACCGCTAACTGGTTTGCAATACTAACACTTTTTTAAAAATAAAATTAATGTTATAGGGCTTGTGGGGGAGCCGGTACTTTACACTTCTTCCAAAAGTGCTATTTCTTTATAATGGAAGTACCCATATATAATAAACAACTCTTTAATAAATATTTAGTATCCGGCATCCCAGCTGATAAGAGACCATCTTCGGGAGCGGTATTCACAGCTCGGATATACTTTTAGAATGTTTGAACTGATTACTTATTTTTCTTAAAAATCCATTCTAATATTTTAAATTTAATTTAATCACTTATTCAGTTCCTCTTCTGTTTTTCGTTGTAGAGATGCAAAAGAATCGCCATCCGTCTCTGACCCTGGCTATTGATTTGGCTTAGTTAATTGTTATGCCAGTTCTCTGAGACATTCCGTTACATTTTCAGACCATGTGATTCTTCCTTCTTCTTCCTCTTGATCTCTTACCGGTACACCTGATTTCGTAGTCTCTTTTGCTTGCTTTTAATAGGGAATCTTCAGGTATATGGGGGGAGCGGGCCATATAGCTAGTAGGGGTGCTGCCCCCTTCAGGTGTCTATGCTCACCTTGGTGCTTTAGTGTTTCGAAACAGAACATAATACACCTACTTCCTGAGTTGACCCATTGTTATCATCCGGTCAGAACCTTTTGACGGATTTTTGGCTCACAGCTAATCTATAGGGACACCAAGAGGCGTCTACCGACAACACTCCCTTTAAATCTAGTAATGTTTAAATTACTATATTAGTATCAAATGCATTAACTAATGATTTTAACCATAATTCGGTTGATGATAATTGTTATTTAATAAACTTTTTATCAATCACTTTCTTATGAAAATTGAATTTCAACATTTTTCTTGTGTATTTTCTTAGTGGAAATCAATATTTGGTTAACAAATCAATTATTTGGGAACTAGTACTAGTTTTAAATTTTAGTTATTTAATATTAGATATTTTTATTCAAACAAATGCAGTCTGTAAATAGAATTTGTTTTATCAACTGTATTTTTTTTCTCTTTTCATCATTTATAGTAGTGACAATACAATAAATATTTAGTAAAAATTCCATGATTTTGGAATACTATAATACTTACCATATGAAAAGTCTAATAAGAGAAAGATGTATGAGTGTTTAAATATCAGATTGTTTTTGCAATATTTATTTTGCACGAACAGAGTTCTAAAAAAAAATCTTTTACTTATTGACAATTTTTCTCGAAAAAGTTTAGATTTAGGATATCTGGCAGCTATTATTATTATTATTATTTTTTTTTTTTATTAAGAAACATCCGGAGATGGTAAAAAATAAAACATTCAAGTTTTTCAGTTCATACGGAGTAGAATCTTGTTCATTAATATTTCATTCTGTATTTTTTTCATATGTGCAAAAATTTGTTTAAAATTGAACATATTGTTTGTTTTGCAGTATGGTACAATTGGTGGTATTGGCGAGCTCTAAGTCTTCCTGTGGATCATTCATCCAGATTAAGTATTACCTATATAGGATCTTATTATTAATTGTATGTTTTATTTATTATTTTTAATGTATGTTATATTTGTATTTGAGATTAATAAGTATTTTCAATTATCTTTCAATTTGATCTATAAAGAAAAACTTTTATGTATCACAGATATTTTCCATGATAGCCTGCTTCTTTGATGTGACAGCTCTGCGGAACCAACCGCAACAACTATATGGAACCAGTGAGGAGGCTAAGTATCTGAACATATATTAGAATTTATTATCTAAAATCTGAAATATAAAAGCCAACATATATTTCAAAAGAAGCAAGGCCATCATGGAAAATATCTCTGATGCTTTCCAGCCAACAACAAAAACTCTATTATGTTATGTAAAAACATTGACTAACGGTTAATATTGATAAAATAAATTAAGAGAACTTGATGTTTTTTTCAGTAATTTAAACCTATCTTTGAAAACTTCAAAAAGTGTCTGTTATTAATGCATGTGTAATAGCCTTTAGAAAGCAAGCTTAATTTCAGTATCATTAAGTGTACCCCCCTGCCAAGTTATTTTTAAGATCCTCATATTTAAGCTCTTAATTCAAGCGAAAAGGTATTTTTTGTTTTTTATTTATTTTAGGATAATAATGATATATTTCTTTTCATAAAATCTTTATTTGGCAGAAACAGCTTCCAAATAATTGATAGCCGTTACCAAATTTTTGCCAATTGTTTTTACCATATAAATAAAAACAAATCCATATCAACCCCTTGAAACTGTACAGAATTATAGCAAACGGGTGTTGATTTCAAATATGATTAACACATTACAAATAAATATAACAAATACATGGGACTGTGAATATTATCGTTTTTTTCCATCAGCTTTTCGAATTGATAACCGAGGAAAGGATGTTTGATTCACTTTTTGTTTTGTATTCTATTGGATTTTCTTTTTAAATATATATATACATCGGTCAAGAACGATTTAAGATAATTTTAAATTTCTTAAATTGAATTAACAACGTTAATAAATTATCTTATTTTTTGGAAAGCAAATCGAAAACTAAAAAAGAAATAGAAAATTATTCTAGAAGCAACCTTCTATTTTAGAATAGATAAAAGTAAATTTGATGTATTAAACATAGTTATAAACAAAATATTCAGAATTTTTATAAAGTTAATTATCAAAGACAAAAAATAAAGTGTTTACTAGCAAATAATGTTGAACCCTTTACCTGTTCTTTTAGCGACACTAATAATATTCTTTTTAAATACATGAATTAGGCAAAATTTCAATATACAACGTAATTTCTAATATTTTGGCTTATAATTATCATTCTATTTACACAACACTCTTTTATCCTATTTTTGGGCTATGTATAATTTAATCAATTCTTATTTCATAAACAGCGTCCTTCTAGTTAATTACATACATACTCTTAATATAAGGGCATTCTTAACTAAAGAAACAAAAAATGTAAAATAACAAGTATACAAAATAAAATATAAACTTTTTCAATTATTAATAAATAAAAAAAGTGCAAGATTATTATCTGTATTTTCACATTATCATTAATGTTAAAAATAAGAAATAACAAAGAAAATTAACCAAAACCTCTCATTGTTAAAAAAAAATATAATTAAATTTACTTTTTTTTTTCTTTCTTAATTTTTGAATTTATATTTATTGTATTTGTCAAGTCTTTGAATCATTTCAGTATGGCTATATTTAATCAAAATATAGTTTGTTTTCCAATGTTTTTTTATTTAATAGATGCAAATTCAAGTGTTTTTATTTAAATTGTGAAAAACTAAGGCCCCTGAAAAGTTTTACGAGCATCAGCCAGCTCTTCCATTTCAAGGGCCTGAGTAAGTTTGAATTTCAGAGTGTTAGCGAAATTTTTCTTAGGAAGAAATGTATTCACTCGATGATTTTTAGAACTTTTCCTATGGCGATTGTTTTACCTGAAATAATTTAATTTTTTAGTTCACTATTACGAAGTATATCAAAATTAAAACCATAAAAAAATATTTTATGAAACAAATTTCCTTTATTCCATTCGTAAAACATTCAAAATCTGGATTATTATTTTGTTTTTCAATTAATTTATTATTATTAAAAAGTAAAGCATACTTCTGTATCCACATTGATCTTTTATTCTTTTATATCGGATGAAAACTTTATTTCGAAAATTTGACGGGAATGAATATAAAAATTAATTATGAAACACATACACAACTTTCTCTTATCAAATTATGCACAGCTTCTATAAAAATCACAAAATCAATTTACCAAATTTGAGTTAGGCCAATAAATTTTTGTAATCTACCAAGTTAATTTACACCAGATTCTGGTGTAAACAATCCAAAATCAGGTGTGAACAATCTCTTACCCCATTTTATTTGACTGTATTATTACTGTAAAACATTTAGTATCTGTCATCTCTGCATTATAGGAATATCGTAGACGTTGTCGAGAAAAATCCTAAAAACTCAAAAACCTAATCTGTTAAAGCCACTTCCGGTTAACCGAATTTCTTCAAATTTGGAATTCTATCAATGCTTCTCTACTAATGTGTAATAATATTATGTAAATGGTTAAACCGTATACTATACTAAAGTGTACTTTAGAGGAAAGAATAACGCTACTCTATTCCACAGAACCCCCAAAAATAAATTTTCCCCAGGCAAATGTTTCAAATAAAGTGAGAGGGATGTATGTGTGTAAGATAGTATATGAAATTTAAAGAAAATCATTAGAGCCTTCTGCGAGAATATCACGAAAACTGAAAAAAAAAAAAAATCAGTTAAGTTACTTCCGGTTGATGGATTTTGCCCGAAATCTTCGTGTCTGATGCGAATACCAAATTTGAGTTTCCTGTGATTTTTCGTTTTTGTGATATTCTGTTAGTTAAACACACACACACGCGCGCCATTTTACTACACTAAAAACATTGTTTTCGTATTCAGGGGATCGCAAAACAAGTATTTCCGGTGAAAGCCCAATTTTGACAGTCGGGTTTGTATATGACAAACCCCCCAAAATTAAGGGTTTGAATAGGAGATTCTCAGCTCAAGTGGAGCTATCTGCAATTTTACGTTTTCATTATGATGTTTACTCAAAGAGCTCTAAACATACTCCCATGCCCTCAAAATATGTATTTCTTGCGAATATCAATTTCCGAAAATCTCACACGTTCAGCAATAAACATTAAAACTGAAGCACAAGTTGTTATACTGAATATCTAGATATATTTTGTATATCTCTACTTAGAGAAGTAGATATTTGGAGAGGGTTGAGAGTCCAAATCCACTGCGCTCTAAAAGATCAATTGTGTATATCCCCTGGTATATATGTGTTTGTATATTATATGTAATTGGTTGTCAAGTATCAATGTGTTAAGATGAGTGTGAATAATGGAGAGCTAGTTTGTCCAAATAGTAGCACAACAAACTACTCTTCGGGCCCACATATGTAAAAAATAACTTGATCTGTAATAAAACTGTTCGCATTGTTCGGTTTGGATGCGCCAACTTTCTCACAGATGTAGCCAATCCCTTTTTCCTACACACTAGAGGAAAGGGATTCAAAATATTAAATTAAAGCAATGATCAACCAAGTTCTAATTTTCCATTCCATGTGGGTTTAACATTGTATTCAATGATAAAATATTATGGATTGAACAGTATAGTTCATTACTTGCTATCGTGAGACCACCGGTAGCAGGTAACACTCTGCCTATTGATCAATATATTTCTTTCACTAGTTTACATATTTACTTAGATTTCTTAAAATTTAGCTTCGCTATTTTAAATGTATTTAATTCGGTCATACTTATAAATCATTTAATCACAGTTGAAGACTAGTAATGCATTCATAACCTGACTTTAAATTGTTTTAATAACTGAAAGTGAGTCATATTTACCTTCATCCCTAAGTGTAAATCTTCCCATTTGAGGAAATAATTTAAACTGTTCTAAGCAAATAACGCCAGCACATTCTATCCTCATAATGGCAACTTGATCCTGTTTTACAAATCGTGGTCTGGTTTTAGTTTTTTCACCAGTCTTTTTATCAATTAAGCATATCAAGGCTTTAACTGTAACTTCTTCGGCAACACAATGAATATGCATAACAGCGGAGTATCCAGCGCATATTATGCTCTTGTGTTCTAATATTACAACCTGAAACAAAAAACATTTCATTATTTTTGGTACTATTTAATTTAAAGTTTGTTTACAGAAATATGAAAACAACGTTTGAGTTAATTTTTGAAATCTGTCTTGACCCCCCTGTCTTGGTTTCTACTTAGTTACTTAGTCTCTGAAAGAATATTTCCTTGTATAGAGCAAGGTATATAACGTTTTTCAAAATTGTGAATTCTCGTCGCCCTATTTTCAAAAAGCTGTTTCTGTTAAAAAGAATACGGTCCCTATCTTGTTTGGGCATTTTCTATTCAGACCATCAAGATCAACATGCTGATGTATCACCAAACCTGGCGTAGACTATTCCATTTTATGATGTATCAGCTTGAAGATGAAATGAAAAAATTCAGGAAACTATGTACAAATCAATGAGAGAAGTGAAACAGAGAGCAGTAGCTTGCTTAAAAAACAGAGGTGAGAGTTAATGAGAAGTAAATTTGTATTATTTTAATAAAAATAATAAATTAAATTCAAACTTAATGATCTTGCAATATTCAACATAAATAATCAGATGTTATTATAAATAAAATCAAAGCATTGCTTATTTTTAGTTTTATCTAAGACGTCTAAACGCAGATTTTCAAATTCTTGCTATACCGCCCACGTGAAATCTTGAGTTTAAGCAGAATAGTTAATTACCAAGTTTTGGTAAAATTTGTTAAATTTTCAAGAAAGCTGAAAAAATGTTATAAATAGCAATTAAAGTGCATAATGGTTTGGAAAGTTTTTATAAGGATATATAATGGCAGAATTAAACTGAGACGATGTTGGTCTCCTGAAGAATTTTATTTTTATTAATACATGTAAATATAATGAGCAAAAGAATAGAAAGAGGACATATATTAGCGGTAGAAAGTCTCTATAAGAAAACTAGAAATGTGATAAGATTTGCCAACAATACCTCAGAAGAATTCGTGACTACTGTAGGAATCCGTCAAGGCTGTAGTCTCAGCCCTTTATTATATATTTTGGTGTTAGACACAGCTATACACAAAGCAAAGGACGGTATGAAAAAATTCCACCTAGGATATGTTAGCATGAGACCGACGGGCCTATCTATACTAGCATTCGCCGATGATTTGGTTATATTCGCAAAAAATGACAGAGATGTTCAGTTTAATATTAAGAAGCTACAAGAGGAATTACTGAAGATTAACATGAGAATCAACCAGGCGAAAACGAAAGCAATGAGAGTAGGGAAGAAACCTCACAGGATAATGAGAACAATAAGAATAAATAATGAAGGAATAGAGCAAGTAGACAGCTTTAGATACCTGGGAGCACACCTAAATGAACAAGGCTAGATTGATACGGAGGTAACCGAGAGAATAGGAGCAGCGGGCAGGTTGTTTAATGCGATAAAAAGAGGTAGGCAAACAAATAATAGTTTTTATTTCAAATGGAATATCATCCTTAAAATTTTTTTCTACATTAAACAACATCCTGTAAAATTAAATTTAATGATCATTTACCTGGGCATCGAATACTTTTCCAGTTTTCGCTGGTGAGTTCGGATCACATAATACAAAGCCTGGAGAAACATCTTCTTCTTCAATGCCTTTCAGTTTTACTTTGATATTTTCACCTGGTCCAACAAATGTTACTTCTTCATCATCAGACCAAAGCTGGTCTACAACTACTGGAGTCTACAAAAACAATTTCGTGATATTTAGCTTCTTTCATATTAGATATTAATATTATCATAACACTATAAGAAACTTAATCTTGTCCGGCAAATTAGTCTTATATTGTCGCAAAATATACATATTTAACTCTGCCAAATCAGGCCATTAGTAGAGCACAAAACTTGTATTCTACAAAATAGGCGTTACAAGTACTGTTAAAATTTCGGAACCACTTGAATTTTAATTATAATGTTTATCAAACATCTCAACAACTATCATCTGAAAGTTTCATTCTGCAACAATATTTCGTTCATAAATTAAAACAAAAATATAATTTTTCAGAAATAAAGAATGCATGTCTTGTAAACTACATTTATGTAGAGAACGCTCTCTTATAGCAAACGATCATTAAAAACATCAATGTTCTGAAGACATCATCAATACAAACCTTGAATTTCTAAAGTATTGTATACCTTTTTTCTGTAAATAAGCATTAGTTTACTACAATAACAAAAACCTGGAAGCCGTGCTCTTTTAAGTCTGCTCTATACATTTTGCTCCAGTTTAGAAATACAAAGCAAGAGCTTGCCTCTAGAGTGCCAAAAAGGCACTTATAACAACTATTTAAATAAGCAACATAAGAATGTATGCAATAGATACTGACCCTATTGGGCATTAATATTAATGATTGCCCTTTTTTCATCTCTCCACTTTCCACTTTACCCATCACTACAGTACCCATGTCTTTATATTTTTCAACTACAGGCATAAGGAATGGACCATCCATTTTTCTATTTAATGAAGGAAGATTATCGATAAAAGTTATAAATGGATCTCCTCTGAAACAAAAATTTTACAAATACATTTTAATTACTTAATTCTCAGGAAACATACTTGAAAGACGTCCCATATCAATGGGACGAACTACTAGAAACATTTTCAAAAAAATGTTCGCTTGGTGATGATAATCACCATATTCTCTTCGTAAATTTAGACTATGAAATAAGTTTTGAGTTTGAAAATAATATTTAAAGAAGCAATAGTCTAATGAAAAAATTCGTTATATTATGAAGGAAAGAAGGTATTACAGAAAAAAAAAAAGGCAGTCCTAATATATTTATATCGCAATGATAAATTAGAGGACAATGTTACTTCATATACAATCTTCAATTTTCTTTGGATATCATATCACACATCATTTCCTGCAAGTTACTTCCATTCCTAAATACAAAAAAATTCCAAATTTATCTGCATACTCCAGATTGTACAATAATCTCAAAGGAGCCAATCATTAAAAAGAAAACCAACTCTCAGGGAATTCTAATAATTCAACAATAGAAGTCTATTTAATCTAACAATCTCAAAAAAAAAAAAAAAGTGGATGCGAGAGAGAGAGAGAGAGCATTACTTAGCCCTATTTGTTTCCCACGTTTGTAAGAAAACTGTTTATATATTATGTAACGATTAAAAAAACATTTATAACGATTAAAAAAAAATCTAGAAATGGATATTTGAATAGTTGCTTGTGTTTTAACAAATAATATTACTGTTTACAGAAACGAAATACTGAAATACTCTACAATTTTAAATTAAATTACTTTGCTACTTACCTGTACCAAGGACAGAGTTTTTCATCTATCTGTTCCTTAAGACCTAAACCTGTCAAACCGGAGACAGGCATAAATGTTAAATCTTTAGCTGGATTAAAGCCTAATTTCTTTAGATAAGGCAGTATTTTGTCACGACATTCGTTGTACCTTTCTTCTGACCACTGTACCGTAGGATCATCCATTTTGTTTATTAAAACGACCATATGTTTTACTCCTGCTGTTTTTGCTAACATCGCATGTTCCCTTGTTTGACCTCCCCGATCGAATCCAGTCTCGAATTCTCCCTTACGTGCTGATATCACCTATCACAATTGAAGTACATATTAGTTAATTACACAAAAATAGTTATGAAAGAATAATATTATCTGTATTATCTAGATAACGAGATGTTATCTTACATATTCATTTTATTTATTGGAAGGGTATCTAATTAATTAGAAGTAAAATCATGCTAATGAATGTATGGGTACATCATAACAATTGCGATATGCAAAAAATAATACATACAAGTACAGCTAAATCAGCTTGGGCAGCACCACCTATCATGTTTGGTACAAAACTTTTATGTCCAGGTGCATCCAAAATGGTAAAGTGTTTCTTGTCAGTTTCAAAGTACGCTCGACCTACTTCTACAGTTTTACCTTTTTCTCTTTCTAAAAATTAGTAACTTATTTTATATTCAAAAGAAATTATGATATTTAAACAAATAAAATATTACTAAATTTATAAAAATTTAATTATTGAATATAGAACAAAAAAAAACAACGTATTATTGTGGTCATTTTTATTATCTTTGTTTCTCCCACTTAATATACAGATTTTATCAAAGAATGAAATTTAACTGCTAAATATTCTTTCTAAAACAAAGATTTTATGCTGCAGCTATTGCATTTCTCAATACAAAAAATAAGCCTGTTCAAGTATTGTAGTTGTAGCTGCCTCATTTGACATGGAAAAGTAAATAACAATAATAGACCCAAAGTCTGCAATAGGGTGAACATACTGTAAGCAAGGGAAATAAAAAGTCGTTTGCTTCGAAGACACAGCCCTGAATTTACTCCGAGTTTCTAAAGTTATAAAAAGTAATGAAAGCAGTAACGGTAGTAATATCAATTACAACATTAAAGAAACACCAAGGCGGTAATAGTGAATAGATTCAAACAGAATAATAAAGGCCCTATTTTCTGTTTGCAGAAGGGCAAATTGGGGTAGTTTAATAGATGTACGGATGTTTTATATTATTAGGTTTATTTAGTTTTTAATAATAACTTAGTCAACTTTTTTTAAAATAATAAATGAATGAAACTCATAATATTCATAATTTATAAGCGCAAAACAAGAAATTTTTCTTAAGTAAAGAAAATGTCATGTGATTTCTTTATATTGTTTTTTTTTTTTCTAAATTTCATGTGATCGATTCAAAATAGCTTCACATGATTTTTTTTTTTTATATAGAGAAATAAAAACCCAAAATATTACTGGATAACAATCATCCAGGAAAAAAAAAAAAATTATATCATCGTTCAGCATCATTGCTTAAAAATGTTTCACAAAATCAACTGTCTCAAATACAAACTGAAATGGAAAAGAAGTTAGAAGTAGGAACAATAAAGAAAACGATTTCCCCATAAATTAATAATTGTTATTTGCTCTAACTTGAAAATGCAGCAAAATAAGATTATTTCTATATAAATGTTTTTAATGAATTCAAGAAAATTAAAAACAAATAGTACTCGGTTTGTTATTCTAGTTTATATTTAATTCCTCAATAAATAATGAATCGAGTATTCCTAATTCTGAATTAAAAATGTTTCTTTCGTTAAAAACTTGACTCTATTAAGACGATTTTCTGGAAAATGAACAATGCTGTAAGTAATAAATGGAAATTTTACCTTATATTAATTAACTTTTAGATAATTGAAAAAAAAAAGAAGTTATAATTTAGATTCTGGGTTTGAATTTTCTAGATATGTTCAAGTGGTGGATAAATGAACTACAAGTATGAGACATTTAACTACTGATATTCTAGTTTACAATTAACTTACCTTCCTG
The DNA here is from genome assembly GCA_011037195.1 of Triatoma infestans. Lineage (NCBI taxonomy): Eukaryota > Metazoa > Arthropoda > Insecta > Hemiptera > Reduviidae > Triatoma > Triatoma infestans. The sequence goes on along the minus strand of JAAEAF010002132.1, from coordinate 106,437 downwards.
ATTTGTATCAAGAGCCCAAGATAAGTACCATGATTCCCTGCTTCTTTCCTTAGCTTCTCTTTCATACTTCTCTAAAGTTCTTTTGTCCACCATACCAGTAAGTGCCATTATCTGTCCACCAATTGTAGATTTTCCAGCATCTAATAATTAAAAAAATTCATTAGAATATAGAAAGAGGAAACAATTTAATATGAATTTTACAGACGATCTTCATGAGGTCCTAACAAAGAACACATTTTATATTACTTTGATATTAATAATTACTAAGTAATTAATAAATTTTATTATTGCGATATTATTAAATTACTGTAACATTTTGAAAAAATTAATCAGTTTTTATTCTGCGATACCTTTTATTCAGAAAATGTTACGGTCATTTTTAATGTTTTTTTTTTCTTTGGATAAATTATGTTTTTATTTCAAATTAATATTCCAAGAAAAATAATTTTTTATATTAACTAATATATATACATATATTACCAATATATCGCGTTAAATAATATATATACACGATATTAAAAACTCAATTAACAATGTTATTTATACTGTTGCTTTCAATAATTATTAAATATCAATATCGCTGAGTTTCTAAATAAACTGTAAAAGAGAGATGGTTTTTAAAAGGGGACGACAAAGACTATTACTTCTGATTGCTCTATACGATTAACCTCAAGCACCCAAAATCAATTTAAATAAATGAAAATTCCGATTTTCAAAGGTCAACTGTTTCGGCGTATTTTCTATAATATGATATGTAGTTTTTTTTAGCCAATGTCACTCTAATTTTGTACTTCAAATAACCTTTCACTACAGTAAAAACATACATACATTGCATCAATTTAAATTTTTATAAATATTTTTTTCTTTTTCTTTTTTTAAATTTATAAAAAAGAATAATAATATTCTAAAGAATTAATTCTGCTCTTAGCATTTCCACACAAATAAAACATTTAGAGAAAACAATTTCCACACAAACAGAACATTTAGAGAAAAGTCAAAGCTTTAGTTATTATTTACACATTTCAAAATTAATTTTACAATTATACTAATTTGTATAAGTAGATAATAGTTAATTTAAAAGAGAAAACAATTTGTTCTTGATTAGATTTTATTTTATTTCATAGAGAAAAAAATATGAAGCAAAACAGATGAGAAATAAATAAAACAGGTTTTTAAAAGAAAAAGAAAAAAAAAAAAATTTTTGTATTAGTTTTGTCACTAATTTTGCACAATTTTTTTAAATAGCATAATATTTTGACTGGTAAGTAAGAAATTGTGCTGAAGCAAAAGCATATAATGACAAAACCAGTACAAAAAAAAAAAGGAACTCAATGAAGAATGTTTATTTCTTGAATTTCTATATTTTCCCCGAAAATGCATTTTCTTTTATGCCTTGGTTGAATGCTGCAATAGTTAAATGAAGAAAAAGAAAAAAAGGCGCGAAAATTAGTATTCTCAAAGAAAAACAAATAACAAAATTCTGGTTGTTGTTAGGGCTCACGTACCGACGTGGCCAATAATCACGACGTTAACATGTTCTTTCTTTGATCTTGTCTCCTCAGGTCTTACTGGCTTCTTCTTAGGTTTTACTACAACTTCTTCTTCTCCATCATCTTCCTCATCATCTAGATCTTCATCATCCGGTGTAAGCAATGTTGGTGGATCAGAATATTCAGCAACTGCTTCCCATGAATCAGCTGGTACTCCACTTTCAGATTCTTCACATCCTCCTCCATCATGGCCGGCTACACTGCTTCCTCCACCAGTAGTTACACCTAACAATAGGAAACTTCTATTAATGAAAGATAACTCTGTTTAATGCATAACTGCGAACAGGTAATTATAATATTATTCTAAAGGCAATATGATTAGTAGAGAAGGCCATTTTATTAATTACATGTTTTAATTCTTTGCTGAGCTGATATACTCGAATCTAAATTGTTGGGAAACTATTAAAAAAAAGTATGTACTTCCGCCCCCACCCAGTTTAGGCGTTAAGTGGCGTGAAAAAATATGCATTACTTTATTTTTTTTAGTTAATTTTATCTAATTGATAACAGTTTGTTCTGAAAAAGTTTTACTAGGTTAAACGTGTATAACTCTAAAAAGTAAGCAATGGTTTAAATATAGTGGCATTAGTGGGATCTTGGACAGGAAACCAAGGAAAATACCTTATCGGAATAAGGTTCCTTGGAGATAGCGATTCATGGTTCTAGATTAGCACTTAGGATTAGCCGACCTGGGGAGTTCGCTAGGTGACTTAAAGCCCTCTTAAGCCCAGATATTGGGAATGATGGAAGTATGCAAGTGATTAGTAGTTGTCTGTTTAAAAAGAAAGGTGAATTCCATTGCACATATGCTGGATTTTTATCAAGAGGAAGAGAGGTTTCTTCCACGAATACAACGCTACTAGCCCATAACATTTAATAAAGCTAAATGACAGGAATAAATGTATAATAATTCCCTGTGTATCATTAACCTTAACCTTTGGCACAACAGAGCCAAGGCTTACCAGAAGGCATTTTTTTTTTACACAGTTCTGGCCTTCGCTACCAATTGATACTAAGGTTTGCTACTAATTGTAGATCTCCACTTTTCTCACGATGCTGGATCTTACAGTCTCTTCCCGTCCTCACGCTAATCGAACGCTGAATTCCTGCATTACAGGCGCAAAGCTCTAACTACTAGACGAACAAATGAAATAAAAGAATATGCTAACATTTTTTATTTTTATGTTTTAAATTTATTTGTTTCACCAGAACATGCTTTATACATGATAAGAAGGCAAGTCTGAAAAACATGGTTGAAAGTCACCAGGATAATAAATAATTTTTAATAAAAGTGAAATAAATTAAGTTGCAATTGCATTTTGTAATGTATAAAAGAAAATAAATAAATTGTATTACAAAATCTAACCCTCCAATTTTTGAAGTTCATTGATTAGAATAATTTAAAAGTTCAACTTGTTCGCAATTATAACAAAAATCTCAAGGATGTTTGGAATAATATGACTATTTGATCTTTTTGGAAAAATTTCCAAATAAACAAGGGGAAAGTAACGATTAGTAATTATAATATTTTCTGGAATGTTTCTTAATTTAACCAAGATGAACAAAAATTTAATAATGGTGGTCCACAAATTGAAATATAAAAAGGAATGATGAAAAAAAAAATGAGGAAATGCATAAATGATTTTAACTCAATGAAAATCAATGATACCCTCCTAACGAAGTAACTAATTCAAAAATGAATAACTTAATGTTAAGAGTTGGTAATTTTATTTGCAGAACTTGTTACACAACTTTTCAGAGACTGTCAAACAGATAAAACGCAAAGTATTCTAAATGCAATTATCAATTCCTATCTCCCAGATTTTACTGCAATACATCTAAATACAAGTATCATTTATGAACCTTTGATTTTATTGCACTGACTTCGGGGTCAGTAAATCAACCTATGCACCAAAATCCAAAATAGATAGTTACTAAATGATTATTATCTAAAATAGAATAAATAAACCTCGTAAGAATGTAAATATCTTTAATTCTGACACACCAACTTCCGAAAAACATATAAAGTGTTGTAAAATGGTTTGAAGCAACCGGTCTTAACTTTGTAGATTTCATTTTTTGTTAGAATGGGCTTACTAAAATAAAAGTCCTAATACAATTCTAGAAGACCTTTCAACAAGTGAACATGAAAGCACTGGGTAAATAAATTAGATGTAGATTTTTGCACGGGACAATTCTTCCTCTTCTTCTACTCTAGAACGGATATTATAGTTCGAATGATACCGAACCTCATTCTCTTTTATCCTTAGGCTGCCTCTTCCATCTTCTTACCCATCATGTTGAGGTCAACCAGCCACCACAAATTAGGGCTAATCTGGCTCCACTTGGAGGTTTTTTGAGAGTCGCTCTTGCTCCATCCTGTCTCAGTCAACATAAAGCTTGATTCACCTGGTCCCTATATCAACATCACCTATGTTAGTATAAGTTTATTTTTCTGCTGGGCCACTTTCTAGGTACTATTTTGTCCCTAACTATCTTTATGAGAATCTTCTTGCACTTACTTGTTAGAATCCAAATCTCAATGTATAAGTTATTACGGATTGATAACTGGACTTAATATCCGCTTGGAAATGTTGGTATTACGTCTAAATATCACGTGACTATATTACAAATCCACACTTTTGATAAAACTAATAAACATTCCATCTCCCGCTCTTCTAGTTTTACTCTTCTTCAATTTCACTTTTATTGTCATATTTCACTTTTACTGCGCCCCTTATATAAATTCACTTAGTGACAGGAAGCGAGCGATGCCCCACTATCTGCCACTGATGCTCTATACTTGGGATCATAATATCGTCTTATTATCACTTATACATGTGAGCACTGAGTATATGTTCTCATCCAGTGGTAACGTAAGTTAATCTTAGTATTTCACAACAGATCCCTTTGGGCCGCAGTGAACGTGGGCCTTTGAGACCACAATCCCCTTCTCTATTCTATTCTATCTCAAAACAGGTTTTCCTAAAAGCCTAGCGCTCCCTTGTTGCTTTCTGCAGCTAATGTTGAGTTCTATGACAGATTGATAGAAAAGGTAAAACGGAACTTTTACTCTAGTTCATTTATCATAAAGATAATTTGAGATTTTAACTTTGTATTTGGTGCCCTTCATATTTATCTTTATTAAACTAATTAACTTTTCAGAAGTTCCTCATCGCGTGGTCTATTTCAGTTCAGCTTGCACTATCATGTGTTTCTTGAAATAAGTGGTGGAGGTTCACAGTGTACTTACGTTTTCTCAAAAATCTGCTTTGCCGAGGAGAATGGATCGGTTCCTCCTAAATATAAATTGGTAGTCGTCGATCACCCCTCCCCACGATGTTAGGCTATTAGTTATTCTATTTTGTTCTTGGTTTCCCTAATACCTCTCAAATAATCTTTGCAAAAGTAGAATGCTAGCCAAAAAGAAAAGCTCAATGACAAGCTATAAATAATTTCAACTTAATCATAAATATAAAAACGGACCATATTAATTATTTTAAAGACAGCAATTAAAATTTCTTAATATCTGAATAGAACAGTGATACTTCCAGTATTGCTGTTTTCATCTGTTAATCACTAAATATGTTTTAAAGAGCTGATAGACTTTTTCAATATACTTGTATACTCATTAACGAAGGCAATCTTCTAGAAATCTGCATATTGAAAGAAGTGTTCTATGATTTCTGATGTGGAGAAACCATTTTAAACTTACTCCCACATGCTTAAGTAATACTGTGTAAGTATACAAACTGTGTAATCATGCAAACTTCTTTAAGTGGGTAGATCAATTCGAAAGTGACCTCACAGGCGTATCTGTTTTGCATCGTGCGGGGCTAATCGAGGTTTCATCTGCATCATTTGAATCTCGCTCTCATTCAAGCAGACAAGTTATGATAGAAGAAAGAAACCTGGAAGAGCGACGAGGTTTGTAGTGAGATGAAATACTCTTACTCCAGGGCAACGCTCGTCCACATCCTGCAATCAATCCTTAAAACTATAGAAAAATTGAGCTGGCAAATTCTGTTACAACCGCCCTATAATCTGGATCTCGCACTATCAGATTTTAAGTGGTCTCCGTAACGAATTATCAAAGTTTCTGTGCAATGAAGAAATGAAATAAAAAGTGCAAAAGTGCTCAAATTTCTTCTTACTGCTCCCATAAAAAGCCTGGTACAGAAATGTGACAAGTGTATTAATCTACTATGGGATTATGTCGAAAAATATGAAAATTTTGATTTATTAATTGCACTATATGGTTTTATAAGTGATTGGGTCCGCAATGCAAATACTATCTATCCGAAACCGGTCAGAAGACCTACAGATAAGATCACAGATACTCTATAAAGTAAAGTACAACTACTTGTCCCTCATAACAACACGAATAAATAGGGCATCTCCCTTTATTATTTAGGGGAAAACAGAAGTTCTATTAAATTTCCAAAATTTATTTTTTAAATGAAAAATTTCACATTAGGGAACAAATCAAAGAATAAATTTAATCAATTGAAAACAGTGTAATCAGAAAACAAACAATTTAAAAATTTAAGGAAGTATGTGATTATTTACTCCAAAAGTTAGAAATATCCAGTATGTGTAGTACTTCAAACAAAATATATGGAATTTTAAAATTCTCCATTTTACAGCTAATACAGATGATTCCAAGAAAATATATATAAAAAAAAAAAAAAGCTAGAGTAAAAACCCTGATTTGTTACCTAATATTAGTGGGCATGACTTACAAAAGTCTGATCAACAACGAAGTTCATGAATATTAGAAAAATGGAAGGTAAAGCTTTAGAAGAGAATCCTACATAATAAATAAAAATTCTTATTTGTTTCCATTTGCCATATGCGTAATTCACACTAATAAAAGCACGTTATTAATGTAGTATCTACTTGTTGGTGGAATTTTTTGTATTCTATTATTTCGGGGTAGCGACACCCCGAATCATAGGTAGCTCCCGAAATCTGGGGCTGCATGTTTGGATATTTAACTATTCTCAAATATTTCTGTAATTATCACTTGATGTAAAACATTATGCAGAAAGAAATACATTTGGAAGAACTATGAAACAAAACATTTTTTAGCATACCCAGGCGATTTTACAGTAACTCATTAAGCAATGAATTTTCTTAAGAAAGTTTTATTCATAACATTTATCGGAGTTATTAAATTTAAAAAATATGGACAATCTGTGTGGAACCAAGTCTTAAATATTTTAACAGGGACAGGATTTAGACATAAAAAAAGCAAATGGAAATCCAAACTTTGAATGTTATGATGAAAATTACATTTAGAAGAGACTAAGAAATTAAGAAATAAAAACAATAATTTTGGATTTAGTAAATTTAGGATTACAACCTAACCTATATGTCACGAAATGTACATAAAACAAAGTTTGAATATACAAACCATTAGTGACTGGGGATTCACTTTCAACGGGTGAATCTGTTTTATTTTCCTCTTGTGGAGGTGAATATGAAAAAGAAGGCACAAATTCAGCTGCATTAACATTCAACGTGGAAAATTTTGTTGAAACATCTTTTGATTCTACAGTTTCGGGGGTACCGACATCTGCCTGCTGCTCCCACGAATCTGGGGCCGCATTATTGGACATTTTACTAAAGTATTCTAAGTGTTTTTTAATAATAAGCACTAAAAAAAAAACAAAATTCACTATCACTTCACTGTCCCCTCGTGCTAACTAAACTGATTACTTTGCCTGACCGGAAGACAACAAGTCACAGTACCTGTATAACATATGTCACAATAAATCGTGATGCAAATAAGTAAAATTATAAACTGGAAACAAATTATTTTATGTAATCAAGTTCTTATGCAATTAAATTATAAACCATATTATTATAATAAATTATTTATAATGTATAATGTTTGCATGTTTATACTTATATTTATATAAATTATCACATGTTGTTTCAAATAAATTATTACATGTATTCATTTTTAACTATGCAGAGTTAATTGTTTGAATACATAAAAAGAAGAAAAGGAAAATTTCATTGAAAATTAATTATCGGAAAATTAATTATTCAAAAATTAATTATGTTTAACAGTTTTTGCGTTTTATGTGTACTAAATTATTAAAGTACAGTAATAAGTAGTAAAAAATTTCAGACCTGTAAAATGCGACAAATATTACTTTCATAAATTATATGAATACAACCTAATGTATAGTAAACTTCTACTTTACTAACAGCAACTATGATTGGACGACATCCTAAAGTTAGTAATAAACGAAGGGTGCTATTGGTCAGTAATGTGTATTTCTCTAGAACATTCTAGTTGAGACAGGCAACTCTACTAATATTTTAATTATTCTTCCGTCTAAGTTATAGTTTAGTATTTGGTAGTACCATGTCTTTCTCGTTTAGAGATAGGCCTTCTCTTCGAGATAGACTAAGAGGAAAGTCTGGAGATGAAATTATGGAAGAATTAAAACAGTCTCTTGACCAAGATAGGAAGAAATTCTTTGAATCGCGCCCGAATTGGAAACAATCACCGGCAAGTTCAGCATTCTCAAAAGTAAGTACGAATTAAATTAAATAGAAATCATTATTATTAAGCAATTTTAATTTAAATACCTCCCCAAAAAAATATTTCGATAAAGTGAATTAAATTGGTCATTTTTAATATTAACAGTTAACTGATAAACGTATCTGTGATAACAGAAGCAGGTCTCCGCTTGGTAACCTTTCTTCTTTCTAAGAGGGAAGTAATTCTTCTTCTTTTAGTATATGGACATTTTTTGTTTTTCTATTTTTAGTACAATATTTTGGCTATTATAAGGTTGATAACCTTCAAATGCCAATTGTCAGTTTTCCTATTGTACTGTTATTTTTGAGTAATTTTATACTTACGTAAATGAATTTATATTAATGAGCATTAGAAACTGATAAAATGCAATTGAAAATTATTGATCAACTTTTGCATAAAATGTTTTGTAGACTTTCTTGGGAAAGGGTTTGGATGTTGCTCCTGTTATCACATTAAAGATGTTTTTTTTTTTATAGAATGGTATTATATTTTATAGAATGATAAATGCTATTACTTCTTTATTCATTTCATACAGAAATAGAAAGCTTTATTTAGCCCCCTTTTTCATATTTTGAAACATATTTTTTTTTTCTTGTTTTCTTTTTAGCACATAACGTAAACATTCATGTTACTGCGTCGTACCATTTTTGCGTTTACCAAAAATAAACTACCAAGTTTTACATTGGTTATCATATTGGGTTGTGCATTATTGTAATTAAAATGGTGAGTCCAACAGAATCATGTATAGCAAAAATAATTTCTATTCATAATAATCACTTTAAAAGAAAAGAAATAAGAATAAACACTTTTAATGTAATGTGATATATCCTAACTGAACTTTATAACTTTGGTACGGGGGTGAAATGATGTTGGGTGAAGTCAAGGCTGTGCTTGTATCTAATTATAGCTAACTTGACACATTTAATGTATAGTTTCACTGTCCCCACTTATTTTGTCTTCTTAATATGCCGTCTCATGATGTGAATCCTTCTTTTTCCAGTACACTAGTTTTTATGAGATGTTTGCAACATTAGAAAGGAAGCTATTTATTAAGTCATTTGTGTCTATTGCAAATTAAGGACATTTGTAACAAGCTATAAATTAACACAATTTTTTTTTCAAAATATATAAAACTTGATTCTGATTTTATTGGTATTTTAGTAAAAGGAAATTTTATTCTGTTTGCATGTCCTAAATTTTATTATTCTTAGTATATTTCTAACTGTGTTACATACGAATTTGGTTCACTATTTATGAGACGGTGTACTGGAAAGGTTTCAAAATTACTTTCTTTTAACTTTTCTATCAACTGAAAGGTTGAAGATATTGCTAACAAGGAAAATTACAAATATTTTATAGATTAACCTCTGATGCTTTAAATCAATCATTAATCAACTTATCACGTTTATGGGAGGAGCATTGTTGCTTATGATTGTATTAATACAACTATTACTGTTCTTGAAAGGTGAATTTTTAAATAATTAAAAGAAACTAGCTCTAAAAAAGAACGTTTGCCAAGTAAAATATTTTTAAAACAAGCAAAATATTTTAAAGTTTGGCCAAAAAGTATTTTAGTTTACTTGGAAAAACCTTTTGCTTTTCGGAAGTGATGAAGAACAGTTATGAATAGGATTAACAGAACGAAAACTACGGAAAATTTAGATATTCAAGTTTTATTATTTTGTTAAAAAAAAGAGGGAAAAAATACTTTTTTAATCACCACTTTCCACTTTTCCATTCTTTTGTGCATTATGGTTCACATTGTAACTTGACACATTTTAGATTATTTTTAGATTTTAATTAATTTTAGATTTTTTAATTAACGACATAGGATCAGGTAAAATAATTTTTTTCTTTCTTATCTTTAATTTGTTACGATGAAGAATTATGATTCATCAAAATTAATACTAGAATCTGTTGAATAATTTGTAATTTAGGAATAAAATAAATTAATTAGAAAAATATATTTAGTAAAATAATCATAAACTCTCCTAAGTTACTTCCCCTGTTGACCGAGTAGAAGTACATAGAATGAAATTAATTTTCATAAGTAATTAGAACGAATTTTTTTTAAATTTTCAGTTGTAGTCTTGCAAATCATTGCCGCATAAATAATGCAAGCGAGAATGGATGTTTTCTCTTTTAAATGTCTAATAACTTCTCCCTCAGATTTGCAATCTTGTTAATTTATAGTATAATTTATTAGAATTGAGATATTTGGAATTATTTGAACGAATAAACATCTTCTTTAACAGGAAACCCAGATATACATATTGGATTAAAATAAAATATAAATTAGCGTTATACACATTATCCAATATCTGCCGATTTATTTTATTTAGAAAGAATTATTTATAACGAACATTACATTGAACAGGTTCTGCAAGATTTAAAATTTTGCAATTTAGGGTGTGGCTCTAAATGAGAATATGTAACCCAGCTTTAGAAAGTATAATTAGGGACAAAATCAAAATCAAATGTTTATAAATTTAGGTTATTTTGATGAAAATATGTAGATTAGTATGTGTTTCACTTTTAAACTAGACAGGCAAAACAATACTGACATTATTCATTCAGACAAATTCTTAATTTTTGCAAAATAAATAAGTTATTTAGGCAGGAAGGTATATAATCAGAGGATACTGGGGACAAATTATACACATGTAACTAATGACTTCAACAGATTAGATTTATGCTTTCTAGTTAGGTTGTTAATTTGTAATGACGGGATGCTGGTTTGGAAAATAAATAGTTGAGTTAAGAGGCAATAAGTAGTGACATAAATAAAAGTGTCGTACTAATGTAAAATTAGAAGTAATTTTTTTTTTCGTATGTTCTTCAAATTCTTCAGTGATACTTGCTATAAATTGCTAATTTTCTCATATTTTACCCTAAAAGGTGTCAAAATTTACAAAACATTTTTTCTTTATTATTGGATTTCGGATTATTCAGCCTTCTTTAAAGAAATTTACATTTTCGTTGAATTTGAAACATTTATTTTGATGTCGAAACTTAAAGACGGACATAACCTAAAATTCCTTACTTGTGCAATTACATTATTGATGCAGCTACTATATTGATTAATTTTTTGGCCAATTTAATATTTGTTTTGTCTTATTGCAATATTTATTTTTTTTCACAATATTTTATTAATTAATTAGTAACGAATAGACTAATTATATCAAATTATGTTTCCCAACCCCTCTTAGAAAGTTGCATACGGCTTTTGAACAAGGTCATTCTAGACAAGGAATCAGTTTCTCGTTAGTCATCAATCCATAACGTGGTTTTCCACACCCATTTTTTCCGCTTAAGTGTGCTTGTTAGAGAATTAAGATTAAAAATGAAACATTATTTATTGTCTTCAATGATGTAAGTGAGTAATTGATAAAATTTCATTTGGCTCATTTCCAGTTTGACACAGTTTGCAACGAAGTGAATTAATGCATCTATCTTATTAAAGTTAGGTTACTCATTTTCCTGTTCTTATGTTTGATGAATTCTAATGTAGGTATTTTTAAAAAAGTTTGTTAATTTTTACATGCCAATGAAATAGGGTATTGTATTATAAAATCTAAAATGAGATTTCTTTTTTTTTTCTGTGAACATTTTTGCTTTTTATATTTGATTACTTCGCATGAATTATTTTTAGAAAACAAATATAAGAAGTTTTCGGGGTAATACATACTTCCATAAGTAAATGGTAATTTTAATAGCAGTGTCTCAGTAGTTAAAAATATTTGTTACTAATTGTGACGTTTTACATTTATTTCTTTATATTCATTCATAAATGCTGAAATATTTAAATTAATATATTTCTAATTTAGAAGTCAAAAGAGTTCTTTTCTTCGTTTACATTTGCATTATAGAAATTGATTTTCTTGGTTGGTCAAGGACATTCGTATGGATCTGCATCAAATAATTGTCTTTGCCTTGACGAATTAATTTAATTACTAATAATCCTACCTATTTCTAACTGCATCATTATTCAAGTGCATATGTTACTTTAGATTTAAGCTATGTACCGCAACAAGTCTTCTATACCATTTTGTTTAGAGATAGATTTTGTAGTATAATTATTTATTCTCTAAGTTACTAATTGCTCAGTGAAGTAATTCATTCATTCAATAGTTCTATAAGCTTCTTCATCCAGACCTGTTTTATCATCATTTTTTCTCTCTTAAATCTGATTAGAATAAGTTCGTCGAATAATTATTTATTCTCTAAGTTACTCATTGCTCAGTGACGTAATTAATTCATTCAATAGTTCTATAAGCTTCTTCATCCAGACCTGTATTATCATCATTTTTTCTCTCTTAAATCTGATTAGAATAAGCTCGTCCTTTTACATGACTAACTTAAAGTCATTCTAATAACGTTGTAATGCAATCTATCGATCTATTATTATTATTCTATAACAATTCACCCTAATTTTACCTGTGTAAAGGTTAGATAGTTTCTAAAACAAACGTTACATAGGAAGTGTATAACTAAGTATTTGCATTTGTTACGTAGATTTCATTCATTTATAACTGACCAAAAACAGAAAGAGAAGCGAATGAAATTTCGTTTTCTGCTTTGAGTTATCGAGGTTTTTTATTTTTTGCGGCCATATATTTATCAGACAAGCTGGATTCTTACTAGTATCTTATTTGATATCATGCGGACATTTGCCTTTTGGATATCTAATGGAGTACCCAAATAAAACAAAAAATAATTTTCAAATTAATTTCTAGGTATCAGTTGAATGGAAATGTAAGCAATTTTTGGGTTTATGATTTTTTATTTATTTTACAACTTTGTTTTACCAATAGGCTAAAACATTCATTGATGGGCAGGTGTTCCTTCATTTCTTTGCATAACATTAGTAAACTCGTAAATCCAGTCGATTAAAACATAAACAAAATACACAATATAGTAACGGTGAGTAGAGAAATATATGCCCATTTATGCATATAAGGTAGTTGCAGTTAATTGCAAACACCTCTCAAACTATTTTGATCTTAACTAATATGAGTTTTGCAAAGCGAAATCCACTGTGACTTGTTTTCTGTTTCTTGTTTCTTATGGGTCTGGGTTTGTATAATGATCAAATTGTCCGCAAAAGTATAAGCATGTGTTGATGTAATTGAGGGAAGCTAGAAAGATAGTAGATGGAAATGCGTACGATTGTGCCAGAGTTTGTATGCTGCATTAATGAAGTTAGAGACACATCAAATTCTTACGCAAGCCTTTTTGTAATTGGTGTTATCAGTTAAATAAAAGTAAGTTGTTAGTTCAAGATAGGCAGGGGTGCTAAGTTCCTTGAAGTGGTAAGAAGACTTCATAACTTAGAAATAATTTTTTCAAATGATAAGCAGCGTACACCTGAAAAAAAGTGTCCTTGATATAAAACTCGTAACTTGGTATTGGAAATGATCAGTTCTTTTAAAAATGTGCTTTTTAGGACGTAGTTTACTGTTTGGCATTAGGAGGGGTTTGTTCCCAGTCTAAACCATGGATTTATAAATTGTTCAAATATTAGGAAAAGCAGTTGCTAACCGCCGCCGTCACTAATTGCACACAAAACTCTTCTTTATATAGGTATATATAGAAAAAAGGATCAATCATGAAAATTGGAATTTAATTTCAACATGAATATAAAACAGTCTTAGATTATTTGGACATTGCACAAAGAGCCTGCGGGACCCTTTTATACCAAGTGTTTATTTATTAATGTGTTCCAATATAAGATAAATTTCGGAACACATTAACCCTTAGTCTACTTCTGATTTATTCATTTGCATTGGATTATTATTTGCAGGGTTTCCCGTTCGATGATGATATAATGCCTGGAAAGTCTAATTTACAAGATCATTTAGACGATATAGCCCAGAGGCATCCAGAATTTGCACAACAACTGAGGGATTTGTCTGATTTGGATAGAAAGCAAGAAAGGTTTGAAAAGCAAAGAGAAGAAGAAGAAAAAAGAGAAGAACCTGGTCCCTTAAGAAGTGGTAATTTGCGGAACACAGTACCAGATATGCAGTCATCATCACAAAGTCATGATGAGACTGATCGTGGCCAGAGATCACAATCTGCACCACCAGAATCTAAACATGGACCTGGACAATTTGTATCCAAAGTAGATATACCTGGTCAAGAAGACAAACAAAATACACCACCATCCAGTCAAGAATCATCACAACAGAAAGTATTTCATATACCGATATATGTTGAAGGAAGAGATGAACCACTGTTACCTAAAGAGGCTACTGATGCGACCATTCATACACCTAAACAAAACAGAAAAACATCAAATAGGATACCAGTACATGAGTCCCAGTCACACAAAGAACCTCCAGTTCAGAAGCACACACACAAAGAACCTCCAGTCCAGAAACATAATGTCCATAAAGACAAGAGTGCACCTCAGGCTACACAGCCTCCACCACCTCCACCGCCACCACCACCACCACCTTCTGCACAGCAACCACCAGAGCAGCCAATTATAAAAGATCCACTTTCCCAGGTTGCTGCTGTACTTAAAGAAGTCAGTGCTCTTAAAGAAAGAGTAGATGCTTTCAAAGGAAATTCAAAAAACGACAAGGAATATATGTATTTGGATGAAATGCTAACTAGAAATTTGCTCAAATTGGATAACATCGATACAGAAGGAAAGGAGGAAGTTCGAACAGCCAGAAAAGAAGTAATTAAACGAATACAAGAGTGCATCACGCAATTGGAAATGTCACCAGCTACTAACTGTACAGCTTTAGTAGCAGCGGATTTAAACGCAACATCCCCAACATCAGATCCAAGCCCGGTTTCTATTAATGACACACAACAGCCTCAGCCAGAAAAAATGGAAGTGCCTGAAAATGAAACATCAACTTAATTATTAGGTAGAATATTGCAAATAGCAAATTTTTAATTTTTCTGAGGTTATTTTTTTTTGTTTATATATGTTTCATATTTAATATTTATGGCCTACTTAGTCAAAACCTTAGTTGGCCTTATTTAAATCTGTATCTCTATAGCGTGTATTTTTATACTATTATGCGTATAAATTGATAGCAAAGCAAAGAGCCGATTAAAAAAAAAGATACAAGTCACATTGCTGCTACAAGCTTGCTCATTCTTTCCTTTACTAGAAGCCTAAAATCTCAAATCAAACGCTTTTTTCTTTTTTTTTTAATTTGAAGCTTTAGTTGGCTTTCATCAGCAAGTTGGCAAAATACAAACTTCAATTATTAGATTAACTGTAATCAGCTAGACATATTTGTTATCAATACAATACTACAAAATTATTTTTCAAAATATTTTTTTTAGAATATATCGATTTGCAGCTGTGTTTATGTCAAAACCAAATCTTTTATTAAGTTTGTATATGTATGCATATATATGTGTATATTATGTATATGTATGTATATACGTAAGAATGAAAAGAAAGTGCGCATTTGCGCGTATAAACCATAAAAAAAGAAAGAAAATGTTTTAAAAGAATGTTTGTTTATGTATGTATGTATGTATGTTAATGAAATTCCATTATTTGGTTAATTGGAATTTTTATTTGTACAAAATGCAAGTTGACACATTAATTTAAAAATAATTTATAATAGTGTTCCTTTATTTAACAATACTAAATTTCATTTTATTTATTTATTGTATAATTATATTAGCTTTTGTACAAACTAGTAAAACTGTACCCTACGAAAGGGTTGATGCGATAAATGTAGATAATTATATTAATTTTAAATTGAATATCTAGTCTCCCCTTATAAGGGAAGAGTATTACTGTAGACAGCAAAAAGAAAGAAAGATAAAAAAAAGATATTAGTTAGTTTCGACAGTGTAATTGAAATTTGGGAATTAGCTATAAACTCGATTTTTATTTTTTTCCTTTTTTTTTTTGTTTTCCTTTAATGTTACTGGAAATTTGAAATTCATTTTATAAAATTTTATTATTTAATATTTAATGAATTTGTTGAATAAATATATTGTAAAAAAAAGAAGTTAAATCTTTTAATTGGTCTACTTTACCTTTAATATGTTAATGAGACAGTCTCGCTGGGTTTATGTTTGGTATGGGACAATCACCATTGTCTGCAATTCTAACAATTGTTTTCAATGTATAGTATAACTTTTAAAATGCTTAGTTGTCCCTAGATGGTTAAATGTTTAAGTTCACTTTATACTGAAAAGGCAACATGCAGGAAAGCTTAACGTCTCCCCTAGATTCTGTGGTGGGTTGGCTATATTCAGCCTACGCCATCGCACCCCCTTCCCCCAGCACAATCCTAAAATCAATTCCTACATGTTTCAAATAAAATAGGCAAGCACATATAATCATAAAAGCATACCGTACTTACAGAAAGCCGTTGAACTCGTTTTTCGAAAAAATTATGAAAAACTATACACAGCTAAGTAGGAATTTAGTGCTGAAGATTCCCCAAAACCTTTGAGTCAGTTCCACAAAAACTATACAGCTAAATAAGAACTTAGTGCTGAAGATTCCGCTAAACCGTTGTGTCAGTCCCACCTGTGATAAACGAAATGTAAAGCTGAGTTTTTTAGTGTTTTTAATTGAACACACTTTATTTCTTAGGGGTCTTTAAAACACATACGTCCCTCGGGGAAACTCAGTTTTGCAAATTTGATATTACCCCTTAATAATAAGAGAAAGTAATTTGAACTCCTTAATATTAAGAGAAAGTAAAAGTGTAATACACGACTTCCTCATACTTCATATTTACAATTGGCAACACACTATCATTAAAACATGACGAAAAAATAGAAGTAGTCGTCAAGTCTTGGGAAGGAAAAGAATTTTCTACTGAATCGATTTTGATCAAGCTGTAATTTCTACAATTGTGACTCTTATGTACTTATGCTATACTGCATCATAACTTGCTATTATAGAGGGACAGCCTTTTTTAGGGAACAAAACCTTGAATAAAGTATCACCTTTTGGTTGATAAATATAGAACGATCTTCGTGTTCGGACCATATGCTTTCCATTCAAAAGCTCTCAAAACATTATTTCGACGAAAAAGATTTTGGATTAAATTAAAAAGTATGTTTTGTGGCTATCTGCTCAGTACAAGGGAGAAAAAAAAATCGAACATTGAAAATATATATTCATGAGCAGTGATAGAAGGAAACACTATATGCTTTAAAATTAAATGTACATTTAGATTTAGCACCATCACTGCTCACTCTTGGTTTATTCGTGTGAAGGTTTCGGTGATAATTTCATCAATTAAACATTTTCAATGTTAAATAAAAATATTTATAATGCTGTAAACTGGATTTTGATTATTTTTAATAAAATATTATTTTAATTTCTTTCACTGACTGTCAAAGTTTCACTTTCTCTTCCTCATAAGAAGCGTTTGCAATCGTATAAGATTTACAAATTCAGTTTTCGTCGAAATGTTTTGAGAGCTACTGAATGGAAAGCACATTGTCTAGAACACATTCTTGGTCTTGCTAATCATATTTAAATAAAGATCGCAGATAATTAATATTTATAATGGCGAATTTTTTCCCTAATATCAAAGCGATGGTTACTCTAAACCTAGGATACTTTGTTGTGAATAAATTTTACTAAGCATATTCATTGAGGAACGAAAAAGACCCTAAGATCCTATGCATCAGCGTTCTAAACATGCGACTACACATATCTGAACATATTACTTAAAACAAAAAAAACTATATTTAAGTCGTCTGTTTGCAGCCAGCTTTCAAGTCCAGGCATCTTTGGAGATCTTGTCAACTTCGAACGGCACATTGATACACGAAGATCATGCTGGCTTACTAACACTAATGTACTTTTTTTCCTCTCAGATGTTTAAACTATTTCTATCACTATAAACCTTTGTATGAGCACAAGATTTTGCATTACGTGTTTTCAAATTAATAAGAAGTTTGGAGCTATAACATCTAAACCTAAATTATAATTTTTGAGATTAGACCTCCTGCATTTCCTGCAATCGCTGTATAGGTGAAAACCTGTGCCAAGGAAGAAAAAACAAAATCAGAAATTTTATTCTGTATTTTTATGACATCCTACCTAAAACCGAGTTTTATTTATAGTTCAATCAACAGCTGGTTAGCTATTGATGATGGTTTGATAGGATCAGTATTCCTTTGCAGGGATCCTAGGAGTTGTTGGACAGTTTTGTCCATTAACCTTAGCGTTTTATATTTTTTAAGATCAGATCAACAGAAAATTGAAGTAACTTTAGAATTAGGATGGTACATTTTCTCTTCGAATATTGTAAGAAATTCTATAAAAACTAATTTTGCTCCATATTGAAGTCGTAATTATTCTCTGACATAATTTCTATCCACGAATCTAAAACACATATAGGACAACACATTGCTAGTATTGCAATATAAAAATGAATTCGTTATAACTTTATTGCAATATGAACGAAATTATTTATGTTTAAATCAATTACATTGTTTTTCTAATATAAATGTCTTGAATACATAAAAAAAAGTTTTTTTTTTTTTTTTTTCCAAGGAATCTTCTTAAAGAAAAAAATTACTTTTTAAAAATCTTCATCTTGTTTTAATGTTGACACCCCCCCACTTTATTATTATATATATTTTTTTAAATCAGCACTTAAAATTTATCTTGTCAATACAATCCAGTAAAATATTACGCTAACATACTTCTTTTAAACACACAATTAGGCTCATTTAGTTTTAAATTTTAATTGCATCTTTTTTCATCTCTCTCTCAAAATATAACTTATTTTACAGAAAAATTAGTCTGTTTCCGTTGTACAAAAAAATATATTTATATATAATACATGAACATATAGAAAGGGCTTAGAATATACTACGATGTTTTTTTTTTGTTTTTTTTGTTTTTAAATTATATATATAAAGAAGAAAAAAAAGAAGGAATTGGGATAAAAAGTGGAATTATTCTCTCTGCTTATTAGGCATAACCTGGGACTTTCTATAGTATTTACAAGCAAATTATTGAACTGTGGACTTTTACTATTTATTTAGCCACAAGATCAGCCACCCGGTATGCCTGAAATGTTTTGTATTTCATGTTCTTTTTATTTCTATTTTTATTATTTTCACTATTTATTAAAATAGTGAATTCATACAAAGTCAAAACACACGAAAAAAATACTTCATAGCGAATGTGTTAAAAAATATCGTAAAAACTAGTCCAGATCGTAACTAATATACACAGCCCGTTCGAACTATCACATACTTATAAAAATGACAATACTTTGTATCGCTGAATTGAAAAAAATAAAATAAAATAAAAAAAATCTCGTAAACAATAATTAAAAAAAAAAAGGAGTTTTGTATTTTTTATTTATTATTTAAGCTGTCAGGCCCGACGATGATATGAAGGCTTTATTATTTTTTTTATTAGTAAATATCATAACTATATTTGAAAAAGTATGTATATATTTACAATTTTTTTGGAATTATTCCAAATATAAATAAAAGGAAACGTAAGATTAATTTTATAGGTACGTGCGCAATAAATTCTGAGCCTTGCCCCATAACTGGAAGGCTTCTTATTAATGTCTTGAGTCCTCTTAAATAACTTGTTTGTTCACTCCACACTGGATGATTAAATTTTGATGATTTAAGACCTTTTTTCCAATGGGGATTTTGATATCTGAAAATAATGGCAATGTTAAAAAAAAGGAGAACCAATATAGTGTAAAATATTCTCACCCGATTTTCTCTTACTGCAATTATTAAAATTCTAATGGAAAAATTTGCTTCAAACTTGGAATTTTTATTAAGCTTAAAGTTGGTTATAGCATGAAACATAAAAATTTAAGTAGTGGAAACTGTATTCTTGATGTTTGGGCCTTAGGGATCGCTAGAATGTAAAATAAGAACTGTATTTCCGGTGATATTAAATTTCGAAAATTTGAGACGATATTTCCTCACATGATAAGAGGCAAATCCTCTAATAGCACTATGAGAAAGTGAAGGAAAAAAAAAAAAGGGTAAGTTGTATAGGAATATGGTGAATACGCAAAAATTGAATAAAAGCTTTTCAATCTTCCACAAGTATCTATTTTATTGAAATAATCTCCAAAGAAGACATTACGAGCTTCGTACATTTTCAATTCTACTAACAATAATCACTATTATAAAACATATATTATACTGGTGTAAGCAATAACAAGTGACGTCAGTTTTTAGTAGTGTTTATATAATTCCTTTTTCAAACATATTTTTTAGGGGAGAGATTAGCTAAGTGGTTAAGTTGGACCCCCACGCGAAGGTCCCGGGTTCGAGTCCAGTGCTACCTTACGATTTTTTCTTTCTAGGAGCCTCTACAGCTCACTGTTCGGTGACGGGACAGTGTTGTCTGTAGCGAGAGAACGCTGTCCGAAGGCCGGCAGTGCACTAAGCAGGCTCTGGGCGCTAATGATCACAGATGTTGACGCGCCTTAAATTATAAAAAATAAAAAAAAAAACCTATTTTTTTTAGAGCCACATAGGTATTTTGTCATAGTGTTTATTGTAAAGAGAACTGAAAGTGATCAAGTCCGAAATATCTTTAGAGAATATCTTAAACTAAAAAATTTTGGTCATTTATTGAATTTTAACTAGTAAAAAAATGAAGGACCACGTGCTTTTGCAACTTTTCAATCAAATTTTTGTAATCTCTCAAGTTTCATTTTTTTTTTTTTTACAGAGGGGTAGAAAATGCCTACGCACAAAGTGTGGGGCTTGCACCCACTAAAAAACCCCCCTCCTCCCTCACAGGCACTTGTCCACCTCGGAACGGTTTATGGTACTACTTCGGGGGGGTAATGCCACTGCGGGCTGCCTCCGGCCTAGCTGGACCCCGTCCTCGGGAGGTCGAGGTGTCTACTCATTTCCCCTATCTTCATCCGCAGGACCGTCCGGACAAAGGTAGCCACCCAGTCCCAACGATCCGCTCCGGTGAGCATGGCCCTCACCACCGTCTCCGGGGAGATCCTCCCGATTTCCGCTCCAATCTCCGGCGTTCGCGGTCCCATCTGCCGCACCTAAAAAAGGTATGGAAAGCATCGTCCCTCTCTCCATCCCCGTAGATGCACGACGGGTCTCCCACTTTCCCCACCCTCCACAGGTACACGGCAAAACAGCCATGTCCTGTGAGAAACTGGGTGAGGAAGTAGTCGACCTCGCCATGCCGCCTACTTACCCATTCCGACAGACTGGGGATAAGCTTCGCGGTCCACCTACCGCGGTGCTCATTCTCCCAACGCTTCTGCCACCTTTGCAGTGTCGCCCGTCTGGCCCTCAGCCTGGCATCTGCTTCGAGTGGCTCTCCCTTCCTCTTCCAAACCTCCTGTCTCTCCCTGGCCTGAAGGTCAATCGGGATCACCCCTGCGATCACTAGGACAGCCGGCTCAGATACCGTCCGGTACGCGCTGGCTATCCTAAGCGCCCCCCTCCTTTGTACCGCGGCCATACGTCTGCGGTGTCTCGCCTTTGTAAGAACGCTAGCCCAGATCTCACATACATACAGGAGGACGGCGTCCGCGACAGACATGAGGAGCCGGCGTCTGCTGGCCCTCGGTCCTCCCACATTCGCCATCAAACTGCTCAGACTCATAACCACCTTCGCCGCTTTCTCCGAAGAGCGCCGCACCTGCTCCCAAAAGGTCAGTTTTGCATCTAGATGCACCCCTAAGTACTTGACGGAGCTTTGAGGTTTCAGCGTTCTGCCGTCTATCCTCAGGTCCCAAGCACCTGGAAGCCGACGCCTAGTCAGCAGCACCACCTCTGTCTTGCCTGGGGCCAAGCTCAGACCATGTTTGTCTAGCCAAGCCGTTCCGGGCCTCATCACCTGTCGGAGCCTAATATGCGCCACCTCGTGGTCCCTAGCTATCACCACCGCGGCGATGTCGTCCGCATACCCCACCAAAAAAGAGTCCTCCGGCATATCCATGCGCAGGATGCCGTCGTAGGCCACATTCCATAGATCAGGTCCCAAAATAGAGCCCTGAGCCGCCCCTCCCGTTACCACTATACTGCGGGATCCCTCCACGGTGTCATAGCATAAAAATCTGTCCCTAAGGTAACTACGTACCACCCGGAGCAGATATTCCGGCACTCGGAACGCGGTTTCCAGGGCCGCCAGCATATCCCCCCACCTTACCGAGTTAAAGGCGTTCCGGACATCCAGCGTAGCCAATAGCACAATACGCTTTGTCCGCCACGACCCAGACAGCGCGCTATGTGCGGCTCTCACCACTTCTTCCACTGCCCCTATAGTGGACCGACCACGTCTAAAACCATACTGCCGCGCGGACAGATCCCCGGCCTCGCTGATCGCTACCGCCAAACGAGGCTTAAGAAGCCTCTCCAGGAGCTTTCCCGCAGTGTCTAGCAGACACAACGGCCTGTATGCTGAGGGCAAGCTCGGGTCCCCTTTCCCCTTACTAACCAGGACCAATTTCTGTACCTTCCACCGCTTGGGGAAGACTCCTTTCCTCAGACATCTATTGTATATGTTCAACAGCAGTTGAGGGCACACTCGAGCAATTACCTTTAATACCTCCGTAGGAATGCCATCCGGTCCCGGAGCCTTCCTATTGTGGAGTAAACCCACCGCGTCTTCTAGGTCTTCTGTCGTGAACAGTGGTACATCCTCTAATGGGATGGAAGAGGATTAGAGTGGTTAAGATTAACGATTAGTGAAAAGAAATGCAAATACATATATACCTTAGTGATGGGAGACTATAATAGTAATCGGAGAAAAGTGAGTGGAAGATTTGGTCTTGAAAAGAAACGAGAATACATTTCATATTCAATATTTTCAGCGGAATATAAACCGTTTCCCGCCATGTGTGTAATGCGCGCTGTGCTACGCTACCTGAATTCATCGCGAAATCGATTCAATTTACGAGGAAGACGTTTTGTTAATGGAAGATTACATGTTACAAAATGGGTACGGAAGTTCAATTTTGGAAGGACGGAAATTCCGATGAAGAGAGAAGTGGACCCCTGTCCGTGTTGACTGAGGAGCTGATGCAAAAAATTGAAGGGCATCTTTGTTCTGATCGCCGTTCGACTGTTGATGACCTGCACTAACTTTGCTCTGAAATTTCACGAACTGTTGTTCGTATAATCGTGAGTGGTCGACTGGCACATCGCAGCAGGTTGTGTGCGAGTTTTTTGGGACAAAAATCGGGTTCTGCTCGTCGAGTTTTGCAGAAAGGTGAAACAATCAACGCTGCATGATACTGTGAGACCCTCAAGAAACTTCGCAGGGCCTTACAAAACAATCGGCCGGTGGATGCTGATGAAGGAAGTCTGTCCCCTTCATGACAATGCTCGTCCACGCACCGCTCGTCCAAACAAGGAGTTGTTTGTTGACTCATTTGGTTGGAATGTTTTAAACCCCTCCCTCACAGCCACGATCTCGTACCTAGCGGCTATCATCTCTTCACTAAATTGAAGGAACATCTGGGTGGAAAACACTTTTCCGATGATGAGGTGAAATTCGAAATGGAGAGAAGTGGCTTTAAAAGCTGTAGCGGGAGACCTCTAAGACAGAGGAATAAAAATATTCGTCCCATGGTTGACAAAATGTAAAGAACTAAATGGTGATTAAGTGAAAAAAATTATGTAATACCTTTATTATAGTTTGACTCAAATATATGATTTTTGTTTTTTTAAAAATCTTGTAACTTTGCATTAGTGAGAGAATAACAATACTAAGAACAAATTAGTGACTATTATTTCTCCTATTTTTCAACATTAAAACTGGACGTTACGGCGAAATGAAGCCATCCCCAGCAGAACTAAAACATTGATTATATTCGTATCATAACCTTTTAAGTTGTACTTAAGAAGCCAATATAGATAAGCATGCAAAAATTGCGAAAGAAATTTTTAAAGAAGCCTATAACGAAGTTTCAATTCTAATATGAATATTAGAGTTGATAGAGGTATTCCAGAAGATATAAAGAAATTACTTATAAAAAGGAGGAAAATGAAGAAAAAAAAGACGAATACAAAAAAGTTATCGAAGTTAATCAAGGATAAGTGGAATGAATGCTCCCAGATGAAGAAATTGAAAGAAACTGAAGAGACTTTATGTACAGGATGTAATGACAAGAAATGTATGATGGGTCAGCAACTAAGGAATGAATACAATATTTACAATGAAGGATGAAAGTGGCAAAGTAATTAAGAATTCAAGAGAAATACTGAAAAATAATAATACAGAAAACAAGATAATAAGCGAAATGTAGAAAAGAATCAGATCTAGAAACTCGGGGCCTCCTTTTTTATATATATCTGGTTCAACAATTGGTGATCACAAGTTGAACTACAGTTTTTAAGAAATTCAAAAAAGAAAATTTTGACCCTGAAGAAGGCAATACATTTGCCGAAACGTCAGTTTCTGAAAAAAATATTTGAAAAAAGTGTTTTTTTTTTTGTTTTTTTTTGAGAACGAACCTCAATATCCATTTTACAACATCTAATACAACGGTCGTAACAAAACCAAAACATTAACATGAATGTAAGTTATATCTTTGTAATATCAACTCAGCTGTTTAATACCTACTTGCTCAGCAGCAATAAGCCAATCCTGCAGCCACCCCTAGCAATAAACCTAGCCCCTTGAGAAATTTGCAACTAATTAATAGTTTGCCCACCTTCGATGGCGAAAACTCAGCCGGTATTTCCAATTTCCTAGATCAAATTAATCATTGCGCAGCTTTCTAACTGGGATGACACTGCAAAATTAGAAATTCTTGCACTTAGGCTCTCAGGTTCAGCCAAAATATTTTTTGACACACAGAAAATCGATTTACAACGCCAAGATACAAATATCACGATCGTCTAATTTCAGTACGACTACTAGCTAGATTTCGTAAGGAGAAAACACCCCTAGTCCTCTTACAACAGATGACTAATATTCAGTCCCTACCCACAGAGTCTCCTGAAACCTTCGCGGATAGGATTAGACACATCCAATCCGCCATTCATTTAAAAGCACAAGCTAACCCACTCGAGGCCTTACAAACCATTTTAGATAAACTGGCCACTGATGCATTCCTGAAATACTTCCTCAACCGCTTCGTAATGAGGTACGAACTAAGCTACCTCAAAAATTAGACGAAGCACTTTCTTATGCCAATGCCCTAAAAGAAGTACAGGCTTCTGAAACAAACCCAACAGTTTTCGCTGTCACTTCGAAAACTTCCAATCCTCGCACACCCCCATCTCCTTGTAGTTTCTGTAGACAAATGCATTTCCACAGAGAATGCCCGCATCGAAATAAAAGTCAAAAGCCACAATTAAAACCAACTAGAGCTTTATTGTAATAAAGAACAGACCTTGTCACCATTGTTCCGGTCCACATTTTGACGTGGACTGCACCAGCAAATTCAGACCAAAACCTCGTACTAACTTTGGCAAAATGCCTAATAATTTTAATATTCCAAAAAATTTCAATCGCAGGGTATATAGTAATAATCGCTATAATAATAATAATTATAATAGTCAATATTATACTATCAATAATAATCCTCGAGTTAATTCAAATAATTCACGATTTAACTCTTATTCTGATAGACCCCAGTATAGTCATAATAATAATAATAATAATGGTAACGAAACTAGTAATAACCTCCAAAATAGGCCCCACTTGCCAATATTGTTCAACATTTGGATATACGGCTCGTAATTGTTTCCAAGTACAGCCCAAAACGAGTTAGCCCTCAGTCGCTTTCTCGACTAATATTATGACCATGGCTATCATACCTACTAAATATTCCCGACTAAAACCCCGCACTAACTATGACAAAATGCCTAGGAATTATAATAGTAGTCCACAAAAATTTTAAACGACGATTGTATTATAATAATCGCAATAATACTAATCAATATTATAGTAATAATAATAATAATACTCGATATAATTATTCTAATCAGCTAAGTGGTTAGCGCGTTGGACTCCCTCCCATGCGTAGGTCCCGGGTTCGAGTCCAGTGCTACCCTTAGATTTTGTGTTCCTACAAGCCTCTATAGCTCACTGTTTGGTGTCTGTTAGCGGGAGAACACTGTCCGGAGG
Organism: Triatoma infestans; assembly: GCA_011037195.1. Classification (NCBI taxonomy): domain Eukaryota; kingdom Metazoa; phylum Arthropoda; class Insecta; order Hemiptera; family Reduviidae; genus Triatoma; species Triatoma infestans. The sequence goes on along the minus strand of JAAEAF010002132.1, from coordinate 80,264 downwards.
TCGGTAGTGCTCTTAGAAGGACGCTTATGACCATAGATGTTGAAGCGCCTTAAATTGAAAAAAAAAAAAAAAAAATAATTCTAATAATTTCAGAATCAATTCATCTCCAAGTAGACCCCAATATAACTATAACAATGAAAACAAGTATAATCTCCAAAATAGGCCCACTTGTCAATATTGTTCAAAATTTGGACATACGGCTCGTATTGCTTCCAAATACAGCCAAAAAACGGTTAAGCCCACAGCCAGTCTCACGATCGGCTGATATTATGACATTGCTCTCATACATGCTTTCACCAATTCTGACAATTTGTTAGTAAATAAGAATTGGAAAAAATTATTCGTGCCCTTGTTGACACTGAAGCTAGTCACAGCTCAGTGGATTGCAGTTTTTGTCTAAAAATATCTTCAGCATTCTAACATTATTTTAAAATCCACGACTAACCAAGTGATACCTAATTATAGCATCTATTCCCTTCAATTGAATGCGGACGATGTCGAAAACTCCAATTTTACTGGCGAGTTCAAAGTTTCCCAATTAAAAAGCAAAAATTAATTACAATTTCCAATTAATACTTGGTCGAGACGTTTAAATAAATTCAACATTCCCTTTTCAAATAGCGCTCAAACGCACCTAATCAATTCAATTCGACAGCTACCTTTACTAAAAACCCTGTAACGAAGAAAATTTTAGTGTCACCTCGCGCACTCATAATCCAAATCGTATTTATTAAGATATTTCAGTTGTGTCAGATCAAAGTTGAAGTATTTAGTTTAAAACAACAACAAGTGCCTTTTCTGTTTCATTTTATTTATCTTTACATATATATCTTCCCGTCATAATACTTATGTTTACTTCATTTTGTTTTTTATCATTATTGAACCTATCAGTTTGGCATACTTTTATTTTGTTTCTATTCCTGTAATTTTGAATTTTATTTCAGTAATAAATGATTGTATTGTATCCAAACCAACTCTACTGTAATGTTTTCTATTGTAAACAAAAAGTATAAAAAATAAGTTAAATAATTATTAATTATAATTATTCTTTATGACAAAAAATAATTTAAGTTTAAAATGTGTAAAAGTAATCTGTAAGTTGTGGTTAAAATATGTAAAAAAGTTGAACTCTATTTTAACCACGGCATATTGCTGATTAGCTAGCTATACTTTAAAATTGTAAATATACTCCTGAGAAGACTCCTCTGTATGTTAATTGTATAACAATCAATAGTAAATAAATAAATAGTAAAAAATTAATTAGCGTTGATTTATTTTATAGTGGAACCATATAGCTAACATACCTCTCTAGCTTCTCAGTGCAATCTTCAAATCATTTTTCTCAAAAAATATCTAGAATATAGAATATTTAAAATTTCAATTAATAACATTTCCACTGAAAGAAAAATGGCTAAGCCATTTGCGCTTGAGTTTAAAATATTTTTTTTTTTTAGAATTTGTTCTTTGATGAGGTAAGCAAACTAAAACGAGATACACATGGGATTCAACAGTTATTCCGAATTATGTGTCCCTAAGATATCAAACAAGCAAGGTTAATACAAAAAAATTACTTAGTGACAGAGTGCTGAAAGAATAAAATATACTGACGCCTATTTTTTATATACGTATATGATATAACAAATATATGAACAGGATTATATATATAAGTTATACGAGCGAAAACCACTAAATCAACAATAGATAAAGCACTGCTAGTCAAAGCACTTAAGAAGGATATATAATGGACCTACGGCCAGAGTACAACAGTTCTTCTCCTACAGCCCGCTACGTTCAAGAGTTTACCAGTTCGTTACTCTGTTAGTTTGATCAAATGAAGTGAATACCAGTTAGTGGATATAATTTGGGTAACTCAGATTTTATTTATAATTTGAACGTAATAATTGTTTTAATAAATATAATAATTGTACTTAGTAAATTTAATTAAATAAAGGAAAGTGTTATAAATATTAATTGATTGTAATTAAATAAAATAGTAATAAATAGAAGCATAAAATATAACATATATATCTGGAATTTCTTTCTATAGCCTTGTGAGAGCCCAAACGATTTTGAAAAATGCCTATTATTTGAGGAAAGCCCCCCCCCCCGCAAGAGATAAATTTTAGAGATAAAACAACAAATTTAAAGGAATCGTTTATTTGACATATTTTCATTAAACCTGGAATTTTCACTAAAGCACAATTTCCATTAATATTATGCAAGAGGTCCAACCATAATTATACTGAATAAATAACTTGAAAAGAAAACTAAAGTCACAGCTTCCCTAGATTTTCTAAAAAATCAATATTCTTGGAAAAACATTCAAACCAAGAGCGTCCTTGAAAAAAATCGTTGGCACTAATTTGAGATAAATGTTTAAAACCAGAAAGTTGCTTCATTTTAAGATTTTAACAATGTTTTGTTGGATATCCAGTTGATACCTAACGGAATATTACATGTAATCATAAATCAAGGTACAAAATGACCATTATATGAACCCAAGGTTAAAGGAGAGATAGTTTCTGTATAAAACTTTTTTGAAGCTCCACGCGAGTTTTTATTTTTGCATTTACAATTTTACACATTCACTAAATTATTAATTTATTAATCAAGGAACCTCAAAAACCTATTTCGGTCGGATTTTGCTCGATCAGTTGGTCATATCGATACCGACTATTGCAAGACTTTAATGATTGAAATCTGATTATTTTTTAAGATTACTATTTACTAATAACATGTTTCTTAATGAAAAACACTGTTTTCCAGGTTGAAACCGCGTCAGTAGTTTGCTAGAAACCGACGTTTCGCCTCTTCAGGGTCATTATACCTTGAAAGCGAACTTTAGGTCGCAAACTACTGACGCGGTATCTACTCAAGTGTTATTCATGAATGGCCGCGGAAATCTAAAAGATCATGTAATTCTTAATTATCATTATTATCCTGGTTATTATACATCAAGCCTGTATGTTTTAATATTTTTTCCTTTACTAATTTTTATAAACTTTGTTTTTTGCCTTTTTCTCTCTCTCTCTCTCTCTTATTTATCAATTTTTTGTTGTTCCATTTTAACGTTTATTAATTTCTTCATTTACTTTAAACAATTTATAACGTTCAATTTCTTCTCTTTCGTTTTCGTAATGTAGTTAAGTCTACTTTAGCATGTTTATTACATTTCAGTTTTAACACATTAATATTCTGAAAAGAACGTATTATCTAAGTTTCTTTTTTATTTTCTATATTTTCTTATATAAATATCAATAAACAAATCAAAGCTACATAAACTGCAGTAAGACAAAATCGTGTGCGTGAAACATTTACGATTAAAAACAGTTAAATTGCATAAATATTCAATTACCGGTAAAAATATGACTGGTGATCGTGCAGAAGAAGTCGTTATCCTTCTACGCATTATATTGAATACAGGCAATACTAATACAAAGAAGCTACCATTTGTTTTACCCAGACGACAATCGATATAGTTTTAGCTTTTGATATAACTATTATTAAGTATCAAGGACAGAATAATGATCATGTTGGAGTATATGTGGATAGACCCTTATTAGCCACGGACAACTACATTTTATGTAGTCAACATGTCGTTCAAAATAAGGAATAATAATTCAACGTTCTGAAAATATTAAAAACGCTGATGGGAAAAGTTAAAGTTAAAAAACTATATATTATGTGTCCTTTGTTTATGTGTTTTATTTATTCTTACATTTCTTTTTTGGCAGGCCTCCACCGGGGGGGGGGGAGGTCGCTGAGGGTGGCCCCCGTGACTAATTAAGTATGGCAGAGAATGTTAAGAGGGGCGAGGGTTAGACGCCGAAGGCGCCAGGGGGGCGGAGCCCCCAAGTACATTTATAAAATAATAGGTGAAAAAAAGAGCATTCTTTACCAAGCCGTAAAAACCTTCGTTTTTTCATTTTACGATGTTTGGTATCTTCTGTAAAATAATGTATTATTATTACAAAGAAACCAACTTCTTGCAATATTCCTCTTTTATCAATTTAAGAAAATATTACTATTTTCTATTAATTAATGCAGTTTTATTATATAACATTTCTCCTCTTAAAAGTTAGATCAAAATCATATTTTATACCTGATGCGATCTGATGTGATTGGGGCATGTTGCAATAAAAGTTTCATTATCAAGTCTCCACTTAGAACTTATTGCACATCCATAATGAGCTCTGCTAGGGCAATTTCTGGCTACACAACCCACACAAGCTCCAAAATCACTACATCGGCTACATTTCTGAAAGATAAAAATATAATTTATCAGAGAACTTTGGTACCGGAGAAAGCCTATTAATTACAGTGAACTATGTGTATTTGCTATTATTGTTTTAAATAAAAAAATATGAAAACTAAGTATATTGCGATTTTAAATCTGTTTATTACTAAATTTTACTTATAATAAACAGTAATAACTAAAGCCTTTGGCGCAATAGTACCGGAGAAGAAGGTCTAAACCTATCGAACGGCGATTTTTATTGTGAGGCGCGTGGTCAGAAGGAAGCCACGGTTCACAACGACAATTATAGTTCTAGCCTTCGCTACAGAATTAAGCTATCCGCTTTTTCTCAGGATTCAGCCGTTTGAACCCTCATGAATCGAACATTTACTTCTCGCATCAAAGATAAGTTCACTGGATATAGGCTACAAATTAGGGCTCTACAACAAAGAAACAATAATATGAATTACGGCAAATAGCTGAAAGCAATTTCGTAAACACTTCACTGCCTACGTCAAATAATCAAACATCTGGAATAAAATATCAGAAATTTAAACTAAATGAAGCGAATTTATCTTTAAAACCATAAGATCCTCTATAGACTTCGCCTGTAAGTGCAACCACTTAGCTGGGTGGTTGGTTAGCAAGTCTGCATGCTTATAAGTGAAACGTCGAAAAATTTTTAAACATGTATAAAATAATCGAAGGGATTAAATTAATTATTTAAAGACTTTAATGCAGATTTACTGCAAGGACACAAATAAATGACATTGCTGAAACATTTAACTCATGTCAATTCACTTCATTAAAAACATTATACATCGTACAATTAATACCTATTTATAAATGTATAGTATGTTTACGTGTTTTTGGAAAATCATTGAAGCTTTTTCGAGAAAAACTGAAAAATCCATTCTGTAATGTGGCACTTTCACCTAATCGATTTTCTTTAAACTTGTGTTTAGTAGACATATATATATATTTTTTTTTAAATTTAAGGCGCGTGAACATTTATGGTCATTGGCGCCCGGAGCCTTCTCCGTGCACTGCCGGTCTCCGGACAGTGTTCTCTCGTTACAGATAGCACTGTCCATCACCGGACAGTGAGCTGTAGAAGCTCCTGGGAAAAAAAAATCTAAGGTCAGCACAGCTGGACTCGAACCCGGGTCCTACGCGTGGAGTCCAGTAAGCTAACCACTTAGCTAATCCCTTGCCCCGTAGACATATTTAATAGAGAGGTATATAATTAGCCCAGAACCTCCCAAAATTAATTTTTCCTATAAAACTAGTGAAATAAAAGCGATAAGACTATACATGTGTAGACGATATACAAAGTTGGAAAAAAAAATTAAAGGTATCTGTCATATGACAGTTGCATCATGTAAAGTATAAGTTTTTACATTTTAAACAAATTTGATAGCTATCCTTTGACGATAGTAAGAATCCAAAACTGGAAGGAATCAACAAAATAAAGCATGCGACAGATAAAAATCATACTTTATCCAGCTTTGTAGATCGAGCCAAATGCATAGCCTTGGAGTTAGAGAGATTTCTAACATTGTATTTACATGAAGTGATTTATGCTAAATATTTAGACTAGCTTCCTGTATTTCATTGAGAATTTTTAAAACCTAACGATGGCATTTACGACAGAAAAGTCATTTCATATGGGGTTGTTCTTAAGGCGCTACCGAAATGGTCAGTGTTTAACTAGACCTAAGAAAAAAATGATCGCCACACTTTTTTGTGTATGCACTATCACACTAACTACTAACCGTCACAGACGCTGCAGCGACAGCTTCAGCGAGTCCTACAAGATGTTGTCCAAACAGCAGGACTCCTGGTGCCCATAGTGCACACTTTTCGTGAACCCAAACTTCTGATTCGCCAGAAAAATCAGCAGTCATTTGTTGTTGACTCTTACGCATCTGTGATATAAATCATGAACATTAATTTCAGCTATTAAAAAATAATCTGTATAACTTAATTTTTCTAATTCTAATGTTTGCAAAATATTATTATAATTTTTTTTTACAAAAAAAACATACAAATTCCTTAAAATAAAAAAAGAAATGAATATAATTGGAAATTACTGCTTCCATTGGGACAGATTCCGGTGCATGGAAGCAGGGCATTGCTCAACTTATAACACTATGCTTAACTTAATGTTAGGTACATATTTATATAGGTATACACTTCCATGTACATGCACGCATAATAATTATTACAAATTACTTTTATTTATAATACAAATACCAAATTATTTCAGAACTCTTCTATTTTTTTCTTGGTATAATGTTGTTAAATTGTGCAATTTATATAATATATATTTTTACAAAAATGTTTATGAATGTTTGTAGTATATCCGCTTGCAAGCAAATACACCACACAAACCTTTTCTCTTCCTCATTCATTTTACGACACTAGATAAACACTCCTACCCGGTCTGAAATGCCGAAATATTTATCGAAGTCAAAGTCATTAGATATCAGATTAGGTGCATTTTAAAATTCATTTGAATGAATTTTAAGTACGTTCAGTCATTAGTAGTATGGTCCGTTCTTCTTTTTTAAAAGATGGTACATAAAATAGTCTTTTGAGTTTTAATTAGGGGATTTATAGTAGTACCAGAAGCACCACCGCAGGTTGCCAAACAGTAAAATATAATGGACTGCACAAGAGCAAAATACACAGTTCTCAAGATCCAAAGAAACAGGATGTTTCGGAGCATAAAAAATATATATCGATATATATCATAGATCCACCCTCTCTAAACTGCAACATCCGCAGTTTTGTCTTAAGTTTCAGTTTCAGTTATTAAAGTTAAATCCGTTGGCTGTCCACTTTTCATTAAGGAGTACGTCATATACTTTGTTTTTGCACATTTACTGTCAACCCCTGCTGGTCAAGCCAGATCTTTACAATCATCAATACAAATTCGGCTCTCTCATAAACCCTTCCCCATCTGTCTCCGCTATACAGAAGCACAGTGTCGTCAGCAAAACAAAATACATCACCTCCGGATTCCACATTAAAAACTTCGTTTACATAACCTTTTTTTTCCTACGCCATGACGACTTAGGCTATTCAGCCATTCTGCGTCTCGCGGCCCAGGGTAAAAGAACTTAGGCTGCGCTGGCGATTGATGTTGTTCATTTAGTTGGATATCCAAGGGCCACATGAGAACAATCAAGGACGCGAACCACTTCACCCCTCCTCGTTTACATGCAGTAGGAACAGTACTGGACCCAAGACCGTCCCCTGAGGCAAAAACTGTTGTAGCTTCTTTCCTGATGCTATTGTTTATTCGTGTATATATATTTTTCTGTTGTGCAAGTAATAATAATTAAATATAATTAATAAATAATAATAAATTACCTTCTTGGTAATGCTGGCAACAAACTGATCGGCCACTCCAGCCGCTCTGAGGCTCAATTGTTTACCACTTCCTCTTTTCTTTTGCTCTGCTGCAACTTCTTTATCAGACGGACTTTTCATATCTGCTTCCTCTTTTGGGATGGTTAAAATGTAAGGACCGAATAAATCACCGGCAGGTTCACCACCTTCAAAATTATTTTTATTCAAAAGCCTCTTACTATATTAATATACATTATTATTGGATTTTATATATATCTAAAAGTAGAAATCAAAATTATTTGAAAGTATAATGTGAAATGAACTGAAGGGATCATTTAAAAAATAAAACCTTTATTTTGATTTCTACTATGAGCAGATGGTTCAATATCGGCGATAAAACTGCTTTTGTATGGTCAGACAATAATAGATGACCGCCTAAATGGGGGTCATTAAGAACCTTTAGAGTGATGCGCTGCTTCAGTGGCGGATTTTTGTTGGTTCTTTTACTGCTAAACATCTCATGCCGGAAAGCATACAATATGAGGCAGGATAAAGTTGATGAAAAATACTCACACTTCTTTTTCAACTTCCCACTGATCTCGTAAAAGGGAATGCATTTCTTCATAATTTTTCAACATCTGTAGTTTATACATATGGTGGAACCGTACTATATGTTGAAATAGTATTTTACAGGTACCAATATAGATACAGCTCCCTCAAAAGCCGTAACCATTTTTAAGGAACAATATTTCAGATAAATACAGATCTCTTATGTATTTGAAGTAAATTTACAAAATGAAAATTGTTGGAATTTTTTTCATAAAACTGCAAAAAGCTGAATACTATAAGATGAGAACTTCAGATTTTACTTAAACTTCGTATGGCATCCCCCTAGGAATTCCCAAACAGAATACTGTAGCATATTGTCCTGCAATATTCTGAATGATATGCTCATACTTACAAACATAAAGACCGTTAAATTATAAAAATGTGCAAAACTGCGTTAGTAATTTGACCAATGAATTTATAATTGATGATGTAGATTCTTGAGGAAATTTGATCAGTTTAAATAAAATGTTTCTGTCACAGAAACATTAAGGTGAAATCAACTTGATAGCTTTACTCTGATGATGGATGAAAATCCGAAAATTGGTCAGGAATATCATAAATATGCATGCTATGATGGATAAAAATCCCAGATATTTACCAGCATTGCGGACCCATTCCATATGCGAATAATTAATTATTCATTTATAGCATAAATGATCACATTAATCAAGAAAACTCCTTATATATTTTTAGAATAAGCTTACCTAATCCATTTTCACAGTGAGCTCGGAGTTTGCAAAATACGCAGACCCACGTGACGTCTGCATTATGTGAATTGTATTTGCCAGCAAGAGTACTACTGTAAAGTCCTGTTCCTTTCACACGACCTAAATTCAGGAGGAAAACTAAGTGATGATTTTATGAAAAGATAAAAATATAAACAAACAAAATTTCATTGTAATTATTTTGAAATATTTTTTAGAAGTTACAGAAATGATTTAGTCTAATGACAATAACCAAGGCCATATAAAAAACTTTGGTTCACTGAAATTTTAGATTTTAAATTATAATTTAAAGCGATATAACTACATCAGCATTGTTGATGATTCAATAAATAGACTTAGAGCAAATCTTTTTTGAAAAGTTAGTCATAAAACTACCACTATGAAAGAAGGTACTAGTAAAAGAATGAATAAATAACATGGAACTACAAGAAAACCTGTTTCACAATAAATAATTAAAACTAAAAGACTTTAAACATGCTATTTAAGTACCTTCCACAACTGAGTGATGTTTTCTTCTATGGGAAGATTTGTCCGTACCCCTTTCCCTTTCTTCTTCATCTCTTGCACTACTACTATTCACTACACTCACATAATTTGGTGCCTCCCTTGTCCCTTCTAAATGTATATAAGGTCCTCTCATTCTCCCCACTACAACACTAGAATCGTTCGATGCTTCTTTTGATATTTTATCTCTAGCCTGTTTTTGCCTCTTTGCCTTACATTCGGCAACTTCTCTGGCCCTTTTATTAAATTTCTTCTTTTTTTCCATTAAATCGGAGGATTTTCTTTGTCTGGGTTTGGATTGGACCCTTTTTTTTGCCTTTTTTGCTCCAGATGTTGCGTCCATAGGTGTTGAAGCATCAGAACTTAATTTACTTTCATCACCTGGTTCTACAATGCCGGCAAACATTTTTTCTAACTCAGATTCAACTTCCATAAAATGACTTTCCTTTCCCGGTGTTTGCTGATCTGAATTCTCCTTCGGTACTGCTTTCTCCTCTAGTGGAGATTTGTCCTCCAATATTGCTACTACCTAATAAAATAGAATAAATTCAAGTTTGCTGTTAAAAAAAAAAAGAAGAGTTTACATTCACCAAATGGTGAACATATCAAAAGGATTTTCAGATGCTACAATCATAAAACTTGTTCATTTGAAAATAAATACAGGTCTAAACGTAAACACAATCCAAAATTAAATATTATAAAAATAAAAAGTTACCATATTAATTTTCTACAATATTTTAATAGAAAAGTTATTTTTTATTAATTAATAAAACAATAAATAGCTGTCTGTAAATACATCAATATCTGATCCGGCAAATGAAGCTTCATTATCTGGATTTTCTAAAAATAAATATATGTCACGGTAAGGTTGGTGTAAATAAACATGACTGTCTGATTTTTAACTATATTACTTATAACTTCAGCTTTTAGAAATAATGGTTTGGTATAGGATAGGATAGAATATTTGTAAATTTTAATATGGATAAATGATTTTTTTATTTATTTCAGCAATACTACGATATTATTTTAACAATGGCTTCAAATATCTGATGCTGCTCGGTAAATTAATGAGTGAAAAAAGACACTCAAGTGCCAACTGTTAGTTACACTGTTCACAAACTTGTTGAAAATATTTAAGGAATATAAATACTTCTTTATAAAATTGAAAAAGATTCAATTTCGATTCCGATGCTTAATCGGCATAAAAATAAATTTCACAATGTACCTATTTTTGACATTGGTCTCTTAATACATTATACAAAGTTCAATTTTTCTTAAGAGTTTTTTATGTCGGCAGTAAAAACTTCTTTTGCCTTGAAGCTTGAGCGAGTTTTGCACATTTGTTTTTTTAACGTTAGTCGTTGTGAAACTGGACGCAACGTAGTGACTACACATGAGAAGATCAAGGAAAAGCCTCGAGTGATAATGTGTAAGCATCCTGGGCTTAACGAGGAACAAGTTCAAGACCCATCTGGCCGGCAAAGCAATGCTAATGATATTTTAGACTGTGATAGATAAAATAAACTGTAATGTTTTAGATCTATAGTTGCTTGAAAATAAGTGATAACTTTGATCCTGAAAAAAACGATGGGCTTTGCAGAAGAGAGAAGCATTTTTACTTCAAAATTCGCCCACATACCGCACGCAATCAACACTTGAAACTATTGAAAAATAAGCATGGAAAATTCCACCATTTTCACCTTAAGCCCGATCTCGCAACAACAGATTTCCTTTTGTTTGGCTCACTCAATTACATGGCTAACAACAAAGAAGTAAAAGCAGGTGTTAAAACTGGCTCACCCTTCAAGATAAGGCTTTTACTGCCGACATAATAAAAGACAGTAGAGAGATTTGACAAGTACATAAATGTATTAGGGGGATTATGACGAAAAATAACCAAATTAAGATTCATTAATTCGTCACATTATATCTTTAATGTTTTATCTCTTCTGTAAGACGCTGTTAGTTGAAGTGCTGTTACATTCGAGCACTAAAATCTTCAAAATTTCAACTGGCTAGAAGTATTCTATTTACATAAGCCGTCTTCTGGGCAAGAGAGCAGTTCCCAGAAGCTACCGAAAATCCAGCCGATTTTTCACCAGAGATTGTGTAAAATTCTCCTTGAAACCATATCATTTTAACCAGAGTTTTGGAGCTAGAATCAAATGAACAATTAAGTTAACAGTGCTAACCAGGACAATAATCAAAATTCGTAATCAACGGCTGTATTTATAAATGCCAAGTTTAAATGCCGAATAAAAGAACTATTTTCTATTTTTAATGTTACATCCCAGCAAAATGAAACCGTTGTCAAATCAACTTCAATGAATTGACCAAGGGAAGCGCGTTCAAAGAACTGGATATTGAGAGGAATAAGTAATATTCAGAGAGGAACAGGTATGGATGATAATGAGCGGGAGCCGGTATCATTTTTCTATACAATTCAACGAATTATCAGAATGTTAAACAGTTTTGTAAAAATAAGCAACTATTTCTTCAAAAACCATCTTTCTTATCAGTTTTTTTTTGTCGATGCGTTGAAAAAAATCTGTTAAAAGTCTTCTTTCAGGATTAAGCGCACATTATTTATTAAAAATAGGTACGTCTTCGGCTTGAGACTACCTTAGTGTTAAACGATGTTTCACCCATTCTGCAGTAAGCTTCTTCAAGATACAGTGAATACTTTGACCAGCACTTGTTACAAGTATTGATAGTTAATAACAAATAAATCTTGTTTTTATGGTGACCAAGCAACCAAGCAAAGTTTATATTACTTTTTTGATTTGCCATGCCTCTAAATCATTCAGCTATCGCGGCGCCACGAGATCCAATTATTACTTTTGTTAATTTAGTACACATAAGTAACATTAATTTAAGCAAATTATACATAATAATACTTAATGATAAAATATAAGTTATATGGTAGAGAAATGAAGTTAAAATTGCTTTTTCCCAGCAGGGAAGTAAACCGACTTCTTTAAAATCTTTCCAAGGTTCAATTTGTCTTTGCTCTGGATTTATGAGATGATGCTACTAAATGGGACATATCGGTAACAGACGGCTAAACTCCACCAAACAGACGACCATAAATAAATCCTCTCAATGCCACATCTTGAACGAGAGGTTGCAGGACTGTTTGCTCTCTTTTGCATCCGGCTCTGTGATTTCATACTGTCTATCAAGACATCCTCAAGTCAGTCGAACGCCCAAAACCGGTTATCACCACAAAGTGACACAGGCTATTACGGGATGGTGGCTTTCGCACTCGCCTTTGGTGCTAGGGATAGGGATCCAGCATGTGAGGAAAAGTGAGGAGCTAGTTAGTAGCGAAGGACAGAAATAAATGGTGGTGGTAACCGCGAGTGCATCACCCCCCCAAATAAAAATGGCCGTCTGTCAAGCCTTGGGGCTTCTTGGGATGTTTATCCAAAGTCCACAAATTCTCATGTCCACATCTACCTTATGGAAAACATTTCATAGATAAACTGAAAGTTTGGTATATGGACTTTTTGCTCCAAGATTGTCAAGTTGTGAAAGAGCGTTATTTTGGTAAGAATAAATCAACGACCTGTTTCACAGAATTATTACAGCTAGTTATAAAACAACGGCGATATTTCAAGAAGAGTCTTATTCCTTTTCGAATAAGAATCCTTTTAAATCAACGGCTTGTAAAATGTGAAGCTTTTCTCTACTAATATAAAAAATTTCCGATAATTCGTTCAATTAAATAGTAAAAAAGTGAACATATGGAAACAACTTATATAGTTGCTACAGCAAAAGATACTTCATGCATTTTGTTCAATGAGAAAAATTGGTAATCAAACCTTATATATCCCAACCCTTCAAGTAGACTAAGTAGGATTATAAATAATACTGTTTCTTAAAGAAAACACGATATTATACACAACCTTATCATCAGTAAGAACTGGTGTCCTTGATGCATTGGTAACAATAACAGAAGCTTTTACAGGAGTCTCAGCTTCTCCTTGGAACATATTTTCCAACAAAGATTCCACATGATCTGCTGGTGGTTGTTCTTGTTGTTGCTTAGGTGAACTGGGTGCTGCATGAGGTGTTGCTGCAGAAACGGTAGTGGTACCTGTAGAAGGGGGCGGAGCACCAGTAGTTGGAGGAGTGGGGTCAGGCACAGCAGGAACTACAGACTGTGGTTGAGACGGCGGTGACTGTGGTGTAGGTACAGCCACTTGTTCGGATGGCTCGGTTTTAACAACGGCAGGTACCTTACTCTCAACGGGATGAGATGGTGTACCTTTGCTTTCAGCAGGAACCCCTTTACTTTCCAAAGGCGCGGGAATCCCAACTTCCAACTTCAATAACAAAAGAAATAAAAAAATGAGTAAACGTTGATGAAAAGATAAAAAATATTAATTTAATATAAAGACTTACCACATAATTAAGATTCTTCCCATACTTTACCTATTCTGCCTTCTACTTATTAAGACAAAAATTTGTACTTTAATTTTGATTTTTCCTTTAATGAAATAACTGATGTGATTAAATAGTAACTCATTTCAAGCATGGAAAATGCTATTATCTATACTTGACTGAAAACGTCAACGTGCTCCAAAGAAACAAAAGAGCAATTAATCCATTTTTATTTTTTTTAAAAGTGCCAGATGAAAAAATAATACAAAAGATACATTAATGAATGAAAGATTAAAATCTTTATTTTTATAATTTTAAGGAAAAGTAGTCCTCAACTCCTTATAAAAATCCGCCACGAGTTGGAATTAGAAATCGCTAATGTGGAGCAATCCCATCGAAGATTTCTGCTCCAGGAGGGACAGTTGATCGAGCCGTATTTGAAGAAATTATGGAGACTAGTTTCCATAACTTCCAAGTATGCATTCCTAAATTATCAGTTTTGCCGACTGTTTTGATTACAAATTAATAGTTTGCCATTTTTTTTGAATCTGAAATTATTTATTTTGCTTGGCCTTATTTCGTATTTTGTACTTTGTTGTAATGTTAAAGCTTATTGTTTTTGAATCTTTTATAAAATATTTAAGTGACTAGTAATTTAATACAAAAAACAATGTAGCTTCATTCTTGAAAATGCCTTTTAACGAAGATATTATTAACAATTTCAGATTTCAATCATGCAGAAATTCTGAGTATAATTTATTATTTTGATAAACAACTAAGTAAAACACTAACAAAAATCATTGCTCGTTTCTACAAAAGCTATGAACATACTATGGAAAGCAATGGCCTTTAAAATATTAAATGACATAAATTTAATTTAAATATTTCTGGTCAATTTTTGATTTTGCATTTTCTCGATAAGATCACAAGTTTCTTTAAACTTCTGTAAATAGGCCTATTACCTTGTCTGGAACTTTTTATCTAATAAAATTGATTTTAGGATGTTCTTGGGAAGGTGAGAGGCCTTGCTAATATCAAAAGGGTCGTTTTATTATTATTCAGATTCTCCCTCTATATAATATTAAAGCCAAGTACCTATACAATATGAAATTTCTAAGTTTGCAGCATATGCCAAGTTCGCCAATTTTAGATGTAAATATATATATATTTTTTTTTATATTTAAGGCGCGCCAATTATGGTCGTTGGCGCCCGGAGCTCTCAGTGCACAGCCGGCCTCTGGACAGTGTTCTTTCGCTACAGACAACACTGTCCATCACCGAACAGTGAGCTGTAGAGGCTCCTCCGCAAGATAGTCCAACGCGCTACCACTGAGCTAATCCCTTCCTTAATTTTAGATATATAAATTGCAATAAGAATTTCAAATCAGATTTTTACTGTAGTAATTCAGTAAATTATAGCAAGAGAAAGCATTCTGATGGTGTCAAATTTTCTAGCTCGAGTTTTCACCACAGATACATATTATATTTGAGATCCCCTAATAGTTAAAAAAAAATCGGCCAATGGTCTGTATCTTTGTATGAATAAAATAGATCAACTAAAATCAAACGAGATAAAAATCAGATACCTCGTCGCGTTTAATTCTTAAGGTTTGGTTAAAATCCGTCAACAAGTGCGACTTTACAGAATTTTTTTTTTTTTTTCCAGTTTTTTGCTTTCCCTGCAAAACTCCTACGATTTTCTGAAGACTTGTTACATCAACTAACATATAAATCTATAACTTTTACTTCATTTTAGCAAGGTCCTAGGGACTGTGTGACGTTAGGTTTCCCTTCCAAGTATCATTTGTTTATACCGTACGGTTCTTCCATGTGTACAATATTAAGATTGTTTTTTTAACCTATGTCCTGTCGAAGGCAATTTCGGCCATACAACATCTTGCAGTCCAATATTTGGAGGATTTTCAATTTTTATTCAGAATACTGATATCTATCACAGAGGCGCAAGCGTGTAGATGTTAAGCATCCATAAATGGAGATTAGCACAGAAGGTAGTAAGGGTGTTAAGGATGCGATGCATATACCTGTAGATGGTTCTAAAAGTATCGTGACCGGTCAGCTCTCGGCAAAGTGACAACTATTTGGCGATCTCGCTCCAGCAATGCTGACCACTGCTTTCCTTCTGCTTGCTGCCTAAAATCCTGCTCCATATGCTCCATCACTCTTGCTTTTATCCAATTGCAGATCCAACTGATGCTCCCGGCTGATCCTTGAGAGCTTCAATTCTTGCCAGTTTGTTTATTTCCGACCAGGCTGCAGTGCCCAGGTATCCATTGCAGTACAACATTTGTTTCTCGGAGAATCAGCTTTGCCATTATCGTCTGGAGTTTTCTGATTTCTCTAGAGACTTTTGCTCAGACAAGGTACAGCAAATATTGGCACTTGCAAATCTACGAAGTACCTTTCGTGCCATTAGCGCCTTCATTGGCATATTACTCTTAATATACTATACATTTAATTATTCTTAATGTACTATTAAGAGTAATTTAATGTTCTACAAAAATTAGTGTTTGAAGAAATATGATCAACAAGAAAGGATTACTAAACATCGCAAATTTCTCCAAAACATTTTCTGGATATATTTATACTAAGTGGAATATGGGGAAGATACTACGCAAGGCTAATCTCATAACCACCATTCAGTGTAATGTTTGGGTCCATCCCTGTAAGTATGGAATGCAATTAAATAAACAATAATAATTCCAATCTTTACAAAATCTGGTATTCAGAGATTTTCTCTTACTAAAACGTTTAGTTGGGGTGGCATTAGGTATAAATAAAAGTGGGGATTAAGCTTGTTTACCTGAATTGATGGATATAGCAGCGCCTTCTATCCTAATCCCTTTGCTAAGCTTGTAACAGCAGTTTTAAATTTAAGTCTTTCTCAAAGGACTACCAAAACTCCATTAATATTTCCGGAAAAAATATCACATAAAAGTGGTAGGTTAATTTCTGTGTAGGAAACATTCCAAGTTAAAGAAAACTGCTAATGCCTCTTTCGCGAAAATTTCAAAAAGCCAGAAACGAAGTTTAGAAAACTGCACTTTTCAAGTTAACTAATTTTTTTCATACCTGGAATTTTAGTTAATACTATTTATTAATAGGAAAGCTTAAACATTGTGATATGAATGTTATTAAAAAAATGGAAAATAAATAAATAAGATGGAAAAGAAGGAAAAAAAAAAAAAAAAACGAGAAGCATGTAAAAAATAAAAGGAAATACACAAAATAGGATAATAATGGATGTATAACTAATTATTGGAAGAGTAACCATAGCATTGAGACTGTAGGAGGACGCAGTTGGGAGTTACAGAGCCCGCCATGATTGCCCACTTTTATTTTTTTTACCATCAGATTTTCAGTTTTACTTGGATTGGGTCAAATGAGCATATACTTGAAATTACCATTTTATTAAGCACAACCGATGGACCGGCTTGGAGCTAATTTTGCTTTCTACAGGATATACTTTAGTGAGATAACTTGTTTGATATTTAGTAGAGCAGAGCCTAAGAGTATAGCAGAAAAGTCACTCCAAAAAACACAATCCTTTAAATTACTTGGACGAGGCACTGATAATACAAGTTCTTCACATTGTTTTCACTTCCCAAAATGTTTATTTATTGGTTTTTGTTTAATTTCGAATAATATAAGTAATATGAAAAATTTGAAACTCAATCAATTCAGAAATAGTGAAACACATTTCTAAGTACATGCATTTTTCAAGTAATGTATATGTGATATGCCTATTCGCAAAGATATCAGCCACTGAATGTTTTTTAACGATCTGCAAATATACACAAACATTCTAACATATTTATTCAATTGTTATAAGCGAGTAAATATTTCTTTGAGCCAAGCTGAATAATTATAAAAAAATAATCAGCAGTATTTTCGTTTCTTTAACACTAACCTAAATTAATCTGGTAGGTCCTTGTTTGTTTCCTTTTTAATAATTTTGATTTACTTAGAACTATTCGCACAATAAAATTGTTTCTTTTAGACTGTAAGTTGGCATGGCAACTGCGAAAATTATGATTTTAAAAAAATTAATCACAGTACAGAAAATAAATGTAACTAATTTTTTCAAGGGGCACTTATTTTATATTTATGTATATGAAAAATTTAATCCAACGAGCAACTCATCAGTACACCTTCATGCTAACGAAAATTCTCACCATTTACGTTCATGACCTAACAGCTATTGCAAAAAAAAAATACGTTCATGAATCAACTTCAATAAAAGTCTTTCAAATATTAAACTATAGCACATTTAGTTTTACTTCACTGCAAAAAACCGCAAAATAAATGAATAAAAGTAACAGTAAACAACTGTTGGCTACACAACTCGTAAAGAACATTTACTGCGCATGATCCTACCAATATCACGTTTTTACGATCGAGAACAACTTCCTAAATATAACCTCCCAAAAGTAAACATAACGGATGCAATAATGATAAATAATAATGAAGAGAAGTGGAAAGAGGTAAATGACATGACCATTTTGCATTGCTTCTCCAGATAACTCAGTTTTTGGGTCCTAGTAAATAATTTTAATTACTATTTATTCATTTTTTTTTTTTCGATTAAACAGATGTTTTATAAATGCTGTCTATCTTTGAAGTATGGATATTCAAGATTTTGAGGTGAAATAGTGATCACTGTGGAAAGTAGTAGTAGAAACTTGAACTCTAGTTAATTTCATACTACATTAATGTGAATGAATGAACAATTGTGTAAGTATGAAGAAGTAGTTGTCAATTTTATGTTTGTCTAAATATAATTTATCCTGAAGATATTTATTTTGCAAGGACGAATATCTTTAATCTTTATTGAAATGAAGAATTATACATTTAAATGAAACAATACTTAATATGAAGTCAAACCGCCTAGAGTTTAATTTATTTATAGTTATAAAAAATTTTGGGTGGATAGTAGTACATACGAGTATACCTCACTGCAACAACGTAAGCCGCACAAATTTTCGTAAATCATGTTGATTTTTTTCCCTTCAGTAAAACATATTTCTAAGTTTATTTCACTTAAAATATTATATACATCACTTTCAGAGAAAGCGTTTAATTTTGGTTAAGAAAGGCGTTTTTAATAATTTTGAATTATTACTGCGTTAACTTCTTATTAGTTAAACTTTATGTTACTCATATTATGTAAATGTTAATGAAAATCATAGTAAAGTGAACAAACTGCAAAACTACAATAATAAACATACGATT
Source organism: Triatoma infestans (assembly GCA_011037195.1). Taxonomy (NCBI): domain Eukaryota; kingdom Metazoa; phylum Arthropoda; class Insecta; order Hemiptera; family Reduviidae; genus Triatoma; species Triatoma infestans. Next base: position 61,196 of record JAAEAF010002132.1, on the reverse strand, counting down.
ACAATCGTTGCAAGGGGCGCGCGCATATATATATAACATGATAAACATTAAATGTTTAGTGTCCTTACTGAAGTGCTTCCGACAGAAAAATTCTACAAGGCGATCCAATTATAACCGCGTTATTCCATTGAGAATAAAATATGATTTGATATGTTTGAACTATAATACAACTGAAAATTGTATATGTGGGTTTTTATTATTACGGCTGCTACCTCAAGCCTCTTAGCAAAGGATACGAATTCCGAAATTAAAAAATAAGGAGTACAAATTTACCGAAAGTTGTTTCCTACATTTTGCGATTATCTCGTCAACAGTTGTAATGGTTCTCTTTAAACTTGGTATCACTTTTATTTAAAAATTCTGTTGGGTTAAAATAGTGAAGTTGGGTTTCACAAGACAATTTTAGGTAGAACAATAGTAATCTAACATATAAGCATAATAGACAGAAATGTAGATATTACAGAAATTCTTATATGCGAGTTATCAAAATAATAATAAAATAGGACATTAAAAAATAGTTCTGCGGGTCAAAAAAAAAAAAAAAATGAAAACACGATGTTTAGCTTATTTTTTTTGTTAATGTTCCTACCCAGAGATTTATTTTTTTAATACACATTCTTCTTTTCTTTTAGAAAAATCTTAAGTCATAGAAATATAGAGAGAAATGTTTACAGAGCAGCATACATTTTTGCAATGTTTACAATTTCTAGTGTGAAACACACACGATTTTCTCTTACTCCACTGAATACAGTTATATATACAATCAAAAATTTCATCTGCTCATATGTCCTAACAAAAATATACATGTAGGAGGACAGGTGATATGATAGGGGATTGTTACATTGTGGAGAGTCAATATGGACAAAGATATTTTAATTTTAGCGTCTCAGATTCTATTAACATACCATACAGACCATGCGCTAAAAACATTGTTTTCGTATTCAGGAGACCCCTGATTTCTGGTGAAAACTCAATTTCTAAAATCTGGTACGATCACAATACTTTCTTTTACTAAGAGTAAGAGAAAATAAAACATTATTTCAGATCAGTCTATATGATAAAATTTGTAGCATCTAACCTTAACAGCTGTATGTGGATGTGCTGGGAGCCCTTTATATTCCAACTGGTACGGAATTGGAGGCATTTTGTTTTCTTGCGGTACAAATTCCAATGGATGTTGTCTTCTTTCTTCTTTAGGTTCAATATCAGGTTGTACCAAAGGATTGGGTGCAATAACGCTAACAGCAGGCACCTCTTTTACTTGACCATTAACTCCAGCTTCACCGTTATGTTCTGCTCTTGTTGACGTTAAATCAATACCTTCAGATTGGGGACTAGGCGCGCCAAGCATCATAAATGGCTTTGCTTGCCACTGTCCTCCAAAATATGCAGGCATCATTGGTGGCCATTGCCTGCGATGTGCTCCAGGGGCTGGCACTGTAGGAGGCAAATAACCTCGCCCAGGAGTCTCTGACATTTCTTCACCCAAACATCACCTAGTGAAAATAATTTATAGTTTTATTAGTTTCAGAGTTTTATTAGAATCAGTTACATTAATTTTTTAATTCTCCATTAAATTTTAGGATGTAAAGACTTAAGTATTAATCGGCAATCACATTGGAAAAATAGGCACTACACAATCGTAACTACCATTATGCAACAGATGATTTTTTTCTTGTCTTCACCAATAATGAAGTGACAAATGATATGAAATGTATAATGCACTTTTTGCAAGTTTTTATCATCGATAATTAAACTAAAACATACCTACAAAGTAAACTTATTGCGAAGAAAAGCTTTAAGAAAAAAGGCACATACTAGTGTAAATTAGTACAATAAAATATACGAAAATCTGAATAGATTGCAATATTTTCGTTTCCAGAGTAAGAAAGAAATGGCGAATAACAATTTTTCAGAATCTTCTTTTTCGAAAAACACAGGGCTGTAGTTTGCAAAAATCAGACATTTTACCCTTATTGCAATGAGCTTCTTAGGGGGTCGTGTCCCCTAAGATGTGCATACAGGTGACGTGACCCTGAAGAAGCTCATTGCATTAGGGGCGAAAGGTCAGTTGCTAGCAAACCACGCACGCGGTCTCAACCCTGAAGCAAGTGTTTTTCATGTGAATGTCGCGGAAGCCTAGGCCGAGCAGCTTTTTTTTTCATTGTTTATGTTTACACAAATATATTATACAGTATATAACATTATTATACACTGATATTATTCTCAGTAACATAAAATACAGTTTTACTTAGAATACTTGGCGTTTAAAAATATTACGCAATTTTTTGTTTTTAAACCAATTATAGAATTAGTAAAAACTATATGCTAGCAACTTACGTTACCACAAAAAAAAAAAAAAAAAACAATATTTTGTGCGGGGAAAGTATTTACATCAATGTGAGGAAATTTATCTATCTATATGTGGACAAGCTATTGGCGATAATGTAGGTATATGCTAGTTGCATGTTGCCTATTGTCCGAATATGAGCGCCTTTCAAGAGGGTACTTACTTCTGGTGAATAATTGCTGATGGATAGATAATAATTCGCTCTTTTAAAACTTTTTTCTCACATGTTTACGGCATGGGTTCGAGCAGGATCTAAATAAAAAAGTTATTATAAGTCGGCGAAGAACCGAAACTTTTATGTATAGGTTAAATAAAATAAAACCAAAGCTGTATAGGAAATTCTTTTTAAGAAATAAGAATTAATGAAATGATATTCCGTCTTACTATTAACTATTTTCTGATACTCTTCTATAATCATTGCAATTTGACAGAAGTTGTTAGGAATTATACTGTTTCAGTTTATAAAACCTACGAATATATGAAGGAAATATTATATGTGTATATACAATATACAATCTGTGTTTACTTTGAATATTAATTTCAAAAAGTGAAAGATTTCTGTTGAGTCTGTCTTATGATTTTGATAGGTATCTGATATTGGACAGCTAGAATTAATACAATAAATAAATATGTGTACAATTATATCTCAGATATTGCACTGCACTAGATACCGCTTGCCTACTAGAGGTAAGTTTATGTAAAAAATGGATTTTCTTAAAGGTCCGTATCATAGCTAGGGACCATGAGGTAACGCAATATTAGGCTCCGACAGATGATGAGGCGCGTAACGGTCTGGCTAGGCAAACATGATCTGAGCTTGACCCCAGAAAAGACAGAGGTGGTGCTGCTTGCCAGGCGCCGGGACATAAGGATAGACGGCAGAACGCTGAAACCTCAGAGTTCCGTCAAATACTTAGGAGTGCATCTTGATGCAAAACTGACGTTCTGGGAGCAGATGCGGCGATCTTCGGAGAAAGTGGCGAAGGTGGTTATGAATATGAGCAGGATGATGGCGAACGTGGGGGGACCGAGGGCCAGCAGACGCTGGCTCCTCATGTCCATCGCGGACGCCATCCTCCTGTATGGATGTGAGATTTGGGCAAACGCTCTTAGCAAGGCGAGACACCAGAGACGTAAAGCCGCAGTACAAAGGAGGGGGCGCTTACGATAGCCAGCGCGTACCGGAGAGTATCTGAGCCAGCTGTCAGTGATCGCAGGGGTGATCCCGATTAACCTTTAGGCCAGGAAGAGACAGGAGGTTTGGGAGAGAAAGAAAGAGCCGGTTGAAGGCCAGACGGCCACGCTGCAAAGGTAGTAGGAACGGAGAGAGAATGAGCACCGCGGTAGGTGGACCGCGAGGCTCATCCCCAGTCTGTCGGAGTTGGGGGTAAGTAGGCGGCACGGCGAGGTGGACTACTTCCTCACCCAATTTCTTACAGGGCACGGCTGTTTTGCCACGTACCTGTGGAGAGGGTGGGGACCTGTGGAGCGAGAGAGAGACGATGCTTTCCATACCTTTTTTAGATGTGGCAGATGGGACCGAGAACGGCAGAGACTGGAAGCGGAAATCGGGAGGATCTCCCCGGAGGCGGTGATGAGGGCCAAATTCCGCCGGAGCGGACCATTTTGTTCTGGCTGGCTACCTTTGTCCGGACAGTCCTGCGGATGAAAATTGGCAAAATGAATAGGCACCTCGACTTCCCGAGGACGGAATCCAGCTAGGCCGGAGGCAGCCTGTGGTGACATTACGATGCACCACCTCGAAGTAGTACCACAAGCAGTTCCGGGATGGACAAGTGCCTGTGAGGGAGGGTTTTTTTTAGTGGGTGCAAGCCCCACACTTTGTGCGTAGGCATTTCCCCCTCCGTATAAAAAAGGTCCATATCATTTAGACGAAGAAATAAGTATGTAACACGTCATAAAATCCCTAAAAGTCGACTGGAAAATAATGTCTTAAAACATTCATAAATATCATAAATATGAATACATCTGAAAGGAATATAATTTCATCTCTACCAAATTCGCTGAAAAAAGTATTTACCAATAGTTTTAAGCATATACTAAGACAAAGGGATCAATGGTATAGCAGTAAAATAAGAAAAAACTAGAAAATATGTTTTATATATTACTTGAATGCGCAAATAAATGTTATAAAATATGATTTCAAATTTGATGTTTTACACATGCATAACTTTTTCTAAAAAAAGTTCACTTCAAAATAATAGTAAATAAGGCAACAAACTAGGTAATTATACACCGAATTGTAACAGTTCGTCTTTGAAAGATTTAAAATTTGCATTACATGCAAACCACTGTGCTTCCTACTCCTTTAAAGAATATTTTTAATCCATTATATATCAAAATAAAATTTGAGCATTGTATGTACATATGTATATGTATTGCTCTTACACTAAAATGGCTTTCCCCGATCTCTTTCTATGACATAATCAAATTTAATCTTATATTTCGATCATATTTCTTAATTTAAAATCCAGCTTTTTATTTTAATATTAGAAGAAAATACCTAATGAATTAAAAATCATTAGTATATTCAAATCAAATGGATTATATTTCATTGTTAGTCTCCCTTTTATTCATTAGCAAATGTCTGGATAAAGATATTGCTCATAAAGGCAATATTGAAATAATAATTGCCAAAATTAATTTCACCGGCAAGAAATAGCTAAAATAGAAATACCGGTTTGTAATGAACTTTGAGAATAAATAGGTTTGATTATTAAGTGAATTAGGAAATACGTCTTATTAGTATTGTTACCTAGGAATTGATTCATATTTGAAGTACATATAATCACTTCTCTCGTTAAGCACATTTAATTAAACTAACTTTGTCATATTACGCCTGAAGAGTAAAACAAAACAAAAGAATTTCAATGTGAAGACATCAGCCTTTATAAGGGTTAGTTCATTTAACATAAAAATATTTTTCTAGTAAGAGGGTTTTCTTAATCCCGGTAAGGGTGGCTAGAATAAGACAGGCTCTGATTTATTTCGAATATTTAGAAATAAATTAATGTTACATTCTAAACAGAGTCTCGGGATTTTTAATAAAGCATCCTTAATATTTCAGATAAAAATAAATTAACGAAATTAATTGTAAAAAGTGGCCTGAAAAAAAAAAAATATATATTTTATACTTTTTTGAATTTTTCTTAAAATTTTAAAAATATTAATTCTTAACTTTTGTGGGCCTAAGTTAAGTATCCCACATTTTAGATGAAATTAAGCAAACAATAGCAATGGTGGTGGTTATGGCATATTAATGAAACTAGGTTTTTTTTCCTTTCTTGCTGGGAGTCACTACGGACGCTTTGAATACTCCCATTGATTCAATCGAAATTCTAATGCAAGAAGTCGCAAAATTAATACAAAACTAAAAACTGGATATTAGAAAAAAAAAATGGTAACAATAATTTTTCAAGACATTAAATAAGTAATAGGCAAAAAAATATTTCTCTAAACTACTGTTCCGAAATTCGAATGCAAAATATTTAAGAAATTACAAGTAAAAAACATCAAAATTTAAATATTCACTTAAGCACATTTGTTTTTAAATACAAATAAGCCGCCTCAGTTAGGGGAACACCTGCAAATGGACACGTTATTTATGTTGGGAGATTTAAAAAAAAAAGAAAAAAAAAGAGGAGGTTAATAATTATTTTTAAACAGTTACCAACGCTAGAAACACACATTAAATAATACTGGAATAAATAATAATTTTTGATAAGACGGTACATTAATGAGACGGGAAACCACCATAAGAAACATGAGTTTCAATAAATAAATGTTTACCATTGTACTAATTAGAAACTCACGACAGCTGTATTAATACGAATAACGTTACTACTTACTATAAAAATCGCACTCTACTCACTTTCTATGTATAAAGCACTAGCCGCAATTACAAAAATAATAATAGTAATGTTCAAAGTTCACAACTGGGAACAAACGCAAAGATTAACTGTCATGGCGGCTAACATTATTGCTTTAGTGTTTATTCTCAACACCAGGCTGGAGTATTGTCGATTTATTCCTGAGTTTTTAAGGATTTCTATTAGTATTTTAATGCTTGTGGTGACCAATTCATAAACATGATCTCAGTAAAAGCAAAAATTCCTGCAAAATAAGAAAAAATATATTATTTTCAGACTGTATTTAATTCAGAAGTTTATTTCTTTATATCGTCCATTTTTACTCATGTTGATTCATTTAATATTTTTTGAAGTTTGGAAGTACCAAAATTTTTTGCTTTTAAAAATATTGAAGCAAATAAATATGCTGTATTAATTTCATTATGTTAACAATAAATGTATTTCTTTATGCAAGTATTTTGCTCATTTATTATTAATAATGTCTAAATAACATTAACAGTGATTTTTTTTCTTTAACATTTTGATCTTTTTTTCTCTTTTGTGGTTGTGATTATATTTAACAAGTCTCAAATTTTTGCTTTTTGCTTTTGACACAATCAGGCTGCGCAGGGCAACACTGCCTTGATGGATTATAATTATCATGGCTGCAAGTATGTCTTTAAATAAAGTGCATGGTGTGTCAAGGCTCATTTATAAGATCGAAAGCTCAATTAAAAATGGGAACTTCTATGAAGCTCATCAGATGTACAAAACCCTATATTTCAGGTACTTTATCTTTTTACCTTTAATTTTGTGCCTTGAGGATTGTAAAAATACTGTTTGCGTGTAGTTAATATTTTACTACTTTTGGTTAATATTACTAATTGTTTATATGTGTTTATTTAAAACCAGGTATCTATCCCAGAAAAAATATGTTGAGCTGCTAGATTTGTTGTTTGAAGGTGCTACGCTACTGCTAAACCATGATCAGGTATCTATTAAAACTAGTTGCCATGTTGTGGTTGACTTGAACTATGTATAATTTTACTTTATTTTTAATTAGCAAGTTAGCGGTGTCGATTTGGCAAATTTATATATTGAAGTCCTAGTCAAATCTAATGCATTACCTAATGAAGAATACATTAGGAAGCTGTCAAAGTAAGTGAAAGTGATAAACTATGGATTTAATTTTCAAACTTCATTTATTTCATGTTTCATTTCTTTCTTATAGGTTATTTAGTTTAATTAGTCCCGGTGTCCCAGAAAGAGATACTTTCTTATCTTCAGCGGTACGATGGTCAATGAATGGAGAGCATAAAGCTGGGGATCCGTTATTACATCAGGCAATTGCGCAGATTTACTGGAAAGGTTGTACTTGATTTTACCGTTTAGTCTTAGTTTTCTTTTTCCAACTTAGTACAACTTAGTTGTTAAAGTTTACGAATGCGCTTAAGCGTATAATATTTTTTTTGTACATGATCAGTTATTTGTTATGGAGGCTCTATTTGATTCCACTTTTTTCTTGAAGTAGTTGCACGTAATTTTTATTTATTCCATGAATAAAGTGTAAAATGCAGTAGTACTTAAGCAAACCTAAATACAAAAATTACTATGCTAATTAAGTAAAGCAATGTTTAGTTGAAATAATCCCATTGCAAACTCAGTACTTTCTGAATTATTCCTCAGACTGTTTTCATTGCTAGCGAATAATGTTTTTCATGGCCTTAGGCGCGGTACACATTCAATGTACATAATATAAATATCCAATCCCCTGGAGTCTATGTTATGAAACATTCTTTCTGACAATGAATGGTGCTATTCTGCCATCAGATTACCCTGAAAATGCAATCTCTGATTGATAATTACTCAAATGCTATTTCAGTCACTATTAAATTTAATCTGTGAATTACCATTTAATGCTTTCAAAACACTTTAATATAGGGGGGGGATCTTTAACAATTTTTGATTAAGTTTGAACTAGAACGAACTGAGAAAAAAGAAATGTCATAGTTGCAATAGATGAGAACTAATCAGAAATGTTTTCTTTTCCTTTACGAAATGAAATACAAATAGAGACGAAAATTTGTTTAAAAATAATAATTTCTTGTACAGTCCCTTTGCATTGTGGCTTGTATAGGTGAAACTTAGGAAAAAATACTTAAGGAATTTAATTAAACACATGTCTGAAGGTTCCGTCTGCTACCCCATTTGTGACTGGAATTAATGATATACTTGATCAAATTTTCCACAATGGTATCCACAAATTTTATTATGACTGTTATAAAATTTGTTATGGCATATGTAACTTTTCCAATATACAAACCAAAACAAAGGTCACCTGTCAAACTGAGCTCAAAGTGGCAGAAACTTGTCAAATATTTTTAGCAGTTGAAGTCATCTGAGGTTTTTTTGCTCACCACCTAGAGCTGTTTAGAGAAATTCTCAACGCTGTGCCCATTTTGTCCTTGTAAATGAGCTCAGTGTTGTTTTGTAGCTTATTTTTTGAAGATGGATCAACTACAAAGGTAGGGCCTGATTGGCTTAGTAGCGCCCTCAATTTAGGACTCGAGTCCCAGTTTGGTTTGTCCCCAGTTTGGCAGTGCTGTTTTTCTAAGATAATCTAAGGAGATTTTCTCGCGCTAGGAGCCTCTACAGTTCACTCTGTAAGGAGAGAACATTGCCCGGAGGCCGGCAGTGCACTAAGAAGACTCCAGGTGCCAGTGACCGCAATGTTGAAGCTCTTTAATTAAAAAAAAAAAAAAAAAAAAAAAAACTTTAGTCTGTACATTCTACTTTTTCTCATTAAGGTGAAGTATGTTGGTGTAAGCTGTTTGGAATAGCCACTAAAGCTGAATGAATGTAAAAAAAAAAATGTTTTTTGAGGAGTTTTGCGATTTTAATTTTATTTTAAGTAAATAATAAAATCTAAAATGATTTTAGGGAATTTTGAGAGAGCCGAGGAGCTTTGCTCTAAGGGGCCATTTCGTATCAGTACAGTACACATAAATATTAAAAAAGACTATAAATAAATTGTAACAATTTTGACTTTAAAGCAGATATATCAATTGCTAGTTGAGAAAATAGTTTAGTTATGTTTGATACAAAGCGCTAGAACTTGAGCGCGCAACAATTCGTTAATTCGGAGCTACTTTCGGATAATAAAAAATAGAAAACCACAAAATAAGGAGAATTGATAAGTTCCTTGCTCGTCAATGCGGTAGTGATTTTTTGTTCACTAAGAATTTTACTCTAAAGAATTATCTCTCTCGAGATTTTTTATTTGACATGTAACTTAACCTAATGTCCTTAGAGAAAATCTTATTTAATTTTGGTAATTTAGCATTAATTAAAAGTTTTCTATTATTAACAGAAAAGAATTATGTCATGGCTAGAAGACATTTTTTAAGATCTTATGATGGTTCTGGCTTTGGAACTATGCTTGTTGAACTCCACCGATCCAGCGGTTATATAGCTGAAGTTGATCTTTTTATTGCGCAAGTTGTCTTGCAGTAAGTATAAAGTAGTATAATTTATATAAATTATACAATTAAACAATTCTTTTCAAATAATACAATCTTTTATTATTTGTTATCTTTTGTTAAGTTCACTTTGTAGTTAACTCTTCAAAGCTTGAGAGGAAATAGTCATAATACTTGATTACTTTTATTGTAGGTGCCTTTGTTTAGAAAATAAGAAGACCGCAGTAATAACGTTTCAGTGCTACACTACTCAACACCCTTGCATAAACATGGGCCCACCATATCTTCTTCCTTTATTAAATTTTATTTGGTTTCTTCTGAAAGCTGTAGACAGGTAGGTTTTTGGATAATATTGGAGAAATTTAACTGTAAATTAAAATTAACTTTAGAGACATATTTAGAGCAATGTTTATAGCGAGGACTTTTCAAATTGAAAAGTACAAATTATTATTGGGGAGTAACTTCACTTCCAATTATAATAGTATTTTTCTAGCTCTCCCCAAAGATACCAATAATTTATTATTCAGTGTGGCACCTCGCTATAAAAATTTCTTCAGTTATGAAGAAGGACACCAATGTGTACCTACCCAAAACAGAGCAGTATCTGTTTTTTCTTTAAAGACTGTTCTGGCCTTTGCCGTATAATTATTTCCATATAACTTATGGCCTGACGATTTGGAAACTGTAATTGTATTACTATATTTTATTGTTATTAAAGATTTAGAATTATTAGAAAAGAATTCACCCACTTGCTTTAAAGCAAGTTTTAAACCGAATCTTCTTTTTTGTTTAATTTTTTTTTTCCTACAGTGGTAGATTAGCAGCATTCACAGTTTTATGTGAACAGTATCAGTTGAGTATAGAGAGGGATCCTTCTTATACACATTATTTAGACAAAATAGGACAAATTTTCTTCGGTGTACCACCACCACAAGTTAGACCTTCTGGATTTTTAGGTATGTATTTTTTTTGTATTAATCTTAATTTATTATTTCAGTCCGGTCAGTTAATAAAGAATCGCAAACATGTTTAGCAAAACACTGCTTACTATTAAAACTCAATATACTTACCTAATCTTGTCTACCGAAAAATTAACCTGAACAGTTTAGCATAAATAAAAATTATTAAAAAAAAAATTACAAAAACTTCAAATCACTTGGATTTGATAGTCCTCAACAACTTGGCAAAATTATCGCCAGTCTTCAGATTTTTATAAAATTTGCGACAGTACCAGTACTTATACTATCCAAAATACTCAGTATTTTATGAGATTGATGGGCGGACTTTAAACTCCCCTACAACAAGCCCAAACTTTCAACGAATTACAAAACATTTGCATAACGTAGTGGGAAAGATAAATCAAGAATACTAAGAATTTGAAAAAGTTCTTGGCACGGATTTTTTATATAGAGAATAGTGGCCGTTAGACTCTAAGAATAGGAAATACAAAAATAAGTAGAAAATGATGTTGCAGTCGTTGAAATTTTCGAAATCAGTTTTCTCCAGAAAAGCGAGTTTTGATATCTTGAAAATGGAAAAAGAGGTTTTCACTTAATGTCTGATGAGGTATGAACTTCTATAATGTTATATGGGCATTCTGTTGTCAGACTCCAGATTGCGAATTCACTGAATAATTTTTTGAGTTTTTGCACTGTTGTCGGAAAAGCCTCCGACGATGTTTATTTTTAACTTGGTACATATAAAAATTGATTTTGGTAACCTTGATATTAGGCTTCTATCTGTAGTGTCGTTTCAGTTTAATTTATTTCATCATCTATCAATAAATCTTTAGTGCCATTTCAATTGAATTTATATTCATTACTTATAAATAAGAAGTACAAAGAAATTTGTTACAATTGCCGTTTGAAGAAAATTTGTAACTGTAAGTTCAGATGCGCAGTAAAAGAAAGTGGTGTGAGTGAAAATAAAATATTATTTATTGGTTCAAATAAGTTAATCAAATGCATTAAGTATTTATGATTTAGCACAATTGAATTTTTTCATTTAAAAAATTGTGTATTTGTTTTAATTTTTGAATTGTGTAAAGAAACGCATTCGAAACATAGCATTATTGTTACCTATTTATATTAGAAATAAAAATATACTTCTTCAGAAAAATAGTAAAAGAAATTGTAAGCTGCTAACTAATTTCCAAGAGCCCTGGAATATAAGACAAACATAAACATTAACTTAAGGTACATTTTCAAACAAAATGGATGGATTCGGAGGCTTTTTTTTGGAAAATAGTCAATGCTCTAGAATATTTCTCATTATGTCTTTATCACGGTGCAAATAGCAGTTGTATTTGTTTTATGAAATCTTCTCGTAAAATTGTTGACATTCTTTTACCTCCTAGTAACAGGAAGTATTGAAATCGTGCCAGATTTTCGAAATTGAGTTTTCATTGGAAATACAGGTGTAGGGTCCCTTAAATAAGAAAAATTTTTTTTTAGCGATTGGCCTGTATGTATTTACAGAATGCATATGTTAATAGAATATCTGAAAAACGAAAAGTCGCAGGAAGCTCAAACTTGATATTCCGTTTAGGCATTTCCACCACATCAAACTCCATTGTTGAAAGATTTCTGGCAAAATCCATCAACCGGAAGTGCGACTTTATTTAGTTTTTCGTAATTTTTTGAAACATTTTCCCGGGAAAATTAATTTTTTGGGAGTTCGGTGAACAGTAGCTTACAATATTAATATACATTTCACGCATTGATAGAATTACAAATTTGATGAATATCGGTTTACAGGAAGTGCGATTTTATAGAACAGATTTTTGAGTTCTTTGGAATTTCTCGAAACCAGTTATGACGATTTTCTTTAAATCTGGAATGCTTGTTGCAAAGATAGGAACGTATCACTTTTATTTGTAACATTAAAAAAAAAAAAAATATTTTGGATATTTACGCAGAATTTGTAGCGTTAATTTCAAATTTTATACATGGTTAGTGTTTTTAGAGCGCTCTACTGGGTCATAATATAATCTTCACTTCTCTACCTTCAAGATTAGTAGGTTGTACTTATTCTTCACCAACTTTATATTTATGTTATGACAAATACGATTAGAAAGTCGTGTGAATGTTACATACCAGATTTTTTTTAATTTTTTCAATGGCCGGATCTAAGGCCTCCTATTACCATGCATGTCCTTGCAGCTCGTTTGTAGTACAGTAGCTCTTGGGATGCACATTTTTGTTTTAAAAGAATTACTTATGTTGAATATGTAGTTGGGTCCGCAATTCTAAATAAAAATATGGAATTACTTAAGTCTGTGATCTCATAAGATAACAAGGTGTTTTGTGCAAGACTGAATGATGTTGCGAATTACGGATGTGCACTGCTTCTACCCAATCGAAAGTATTTAAAGATCTAGATTTCAACGCCAAAAGGACGTAATGAATTATAGAATTTTAGGGCAGGCCAAGGAGTTCCAGTAATCCACCCATTTCTTGCCGTTTTTTTTTTTTTTGAAATGCTGATGTTTTCAAAGTATATTTTCTCATTTTTAATTTCGTCAGAAAATTGGGATGCCAATCTGTAACTGCAACAAATATGCTAAAAGAAAATATAAGATAGTCATTTGTATTTTTTAAAAATAATTTGTTAATTATTTAATGATATTAATGAATTGTTTGCAGGTAATTTATTTCACTCATTGATGAACGGTTTAGAAGATTGTGTTTCTAGTGATGATGAACAAGGTCCAAGTAGAGGTCAGAGTCCGCACGGTGTTAGTGGTAGTGGATCAGCAGTTATCGATAATGATTTAGACTGAATATATATTAATTTTCAACTATTTATTGTATAATATTGTACAGAAACGTCGTCACCCTATTCCTCTTTCCCCCATCACATGGCCATAATATTCCTTGTATAATACTAATATTAATCTTTGTAAAGTGATCAAATGTTTTAATTTGCTCTAGTTGTTTATGAATTAATTATATAAATTATACTTTAAAAAAAAACTAAGTGTGGTAACTCTAGTTTTGATATTGTGCATAAACCTTTTTAAATGGAAAGCTTCCATGTTTATAATAAAAAATTTGATATAATTTTCTTTTATATTACTTATATCAATGATTATAATTCTCCTTTTAGGGACAAATCTGTTAGTTAGTGTGTACGTTATTGAACTTATGTTACCATTTACTTTTGCTAATCCCAGAATTTTGTTTATTCTTACTATTATTTCTGCGATTATATTTATATGTACTAATAGATTGTAAATATGTTTCTAATAGAAATATACACAAAAATTAAAGGAAGGTTTGTGAATGTTGACTGTATTTAAGCTTGAATATTTCTTTGTTTGAAATAAGGACTAACGCGTGTAGTGTAATTATCATAAACTGTACATAGTTATCTAAATATATAATCATTTATTACTGTATTTTATATTCGTTTGCAAATATAAATTACAACAGTCAAGAGCCACATTTATGAGAAACAGTCTGGAAGGGCCACTATACGTTTAAAATTTAAATAGAGTGTATATTAATTGGAGTATAGACATTGCCAGCTAAAGAGCGGAATGCCTTTAATGGTAAGAATTAGTTTTTGGAGGTACTGTAAAATATCCCTTAATAGCAAGGGTGGCCTATGGACCCGTGATGCCTTTGTCGTACGATTGAGATCGCAGTGGACTTAATCCATCTGGCACGTATATAAACAGAAGATATTTAAAACTTTTTTGTTCAAAAGATCAAAGTATGTAAACCTTTACAATTTATTATAAATTTCTAATATTTCATTTTAGCCTAATAAGATTAGGATTCTCCAATTTTTTTTTTTTAAATTACAAAAGTATCCTAAACAGTAAAAGCTTTTAGTGTCTGATTGAGGCAAGAGCTATAGAGAACTACTTTTTGCCGTGAAAAATATTTGTTAGTACTTCATTACTTTGATCTGGGTAATTTTTTAATAATTCAATTCATTTTTATGGCAGAGAAAGAGGCATCCTCAGTATTTAAGAAATATTTTGAAAAACTAATTACATTGAATGAATATTTTTGTTGTTCTGTTTTCAAAGAAATTTTTAATAAGTATATAAAAATTCGTCCGATATTTATAATTAAATTATTGTAATAGAAAGAAAATTGTTCTCTGATTGGCTAAAACTCGAAATTTCCTTGGGTCCTTACCTTACCTCACTTGATGACTTAAGAGAAAGCATGGAAAAATAGCAGATGACGAAAGTTACAATTGGTGGTGCTTTTTATTATTATTCCCCAGTCAAAAGTCACTATTCTGTTAACTGTATTGTTAATATAGAGCCGAACGACGAATGACACTTTGTACAATTACTGGATGTCAATAGCCATTGGCGCCCGGAGCCTTCTCAGTGTGCTGCCGGCCTCCGGACAGGTTCTCTCGTTAAGACAGTACTATCCATCACCAGACAGTGAGCTGTAGAGGCTCCTAGGAAGAGAAAATCTAAGGGAGCAGACCTGGACTCGAACCCGGGACCTCCGCATGGGAGTCCAGTGCACCAACTAAGGTATCCCTTCCCTAAAAATTGAAAGTATAATTACATTGGTGCTCCAATTCCAAACACAAATTAATTAACTATTATTTAAAAGAGCTTTTTTTCTTGGGAAACTACTATGTTGACAACCAGTGGTGAATCTTCTTCAGATTCCTGTATACTATACCAAAATCAAACCTCAAATTAGATTAAAATTTCTGATTGGTCCAATTATAAATTTCTGATCCAATATATAAATTTTATCAATATTTTCGTTTTTAAAAAACTGCAGCCTTATTTCTCTATATTTGCTACATACAACAAGGAAATCTTCAATTTCATTTGAATAGCAAACTTGACATGTAGAATATTCATTTTCATCTTTATATACTTGAAACGGGGCGTAGCCGAGATCCAATAGCTCACCTCTAACTTTAAATAATTCTTACACTTGATAACGGTAAGCTACCGTAGAAATAATTAGTGGTCATACTATAACTCAATTCTTTACCCAACATATACCACCTACTAGAGCTATTAGAATCCTCTAAAACTTCATTTTATAATGCTCTGCTAATGCCTCCCTAACCAAAGGTAATTTATCCACCCTCATGTGAATATTTGGAACGTTTAACAATTAGGTATGTTCAACACCTTAATTATGTACTGATGGTGAAGTTTCATTGTAAAGAGTAATGTCGGCCCTATTCCCGTCTCTGTATGTATGAATGCGACGCATGTATTGTTTGGCAATCTAAATAATTTTTTAATAAAATATCTATATAATTTTTCCACATCTTCTTGCCATTCTCCCCCCCATACCTTGGCACCATAACACATAATCGACTGACAAGCACTATAAAATATTCTCAGCTTCGCCTCGAACAATACCAAATTACTCTCCATCAATTGCTTCCAAACTGAATTTAAAGCGGACTTTGACTTTTTCAGCTTTTCTTTAAGATTCTCAAGAAATGATAATTTGGGTGTAAGTATAATACCTAAATACTTAAATTGGTTCACAACCTCAATTTCCTGCTTGTCGTAAAACCACTTTTCCTTTTTTGATTTTCTCCCTCCGTTTACAAAAAATCATAATTTTTGACTTCTCTAAATTTAATCTTAGGTTCCACGTATTCACATATTTAACGAGACTGAGAATCATACGCTGCAATGTTTGAGGTTCCGAGGCTAAAATAACAATATCGTCGGCGTATGCTAATATTTTCACCCTTCTATCGCCTATATGTACCCCGCCACCTTCTAAATGTTCTTCAATGTCGTTTATGAATAAAGAGAACAGTAAAGGGCTCAATAAGCAACCCTGTTTTATACCCATCTTCGTGTCAAAAAACCCCGTTAATCCTTGTTTACACCAAACTGCACTCTTAGTTTCACTCATCAAATTTTTTATAGAATTCAATATTTTTGTCGAAATTCCCAACTGTGTGAGTTTGTAAACTAAAGCATGCCTGTCCACCGTGTCAAATGCGCAGGAAAAATCAATAAAAAAAGCATATATTTTATTTCATTTTGTACTTAATTTAATTTTCACCAAGTTTACAAGATTAAAAATAGTGTCTATCGTTGAGAAATTCTTTCTAAAGCTGCTCTGAAATTCACTTAAAATGTTGTCGGACCATACACTTAACCGTTCTAGGAGCAATCCCATGTATAATTTCCCAATTGAATTATTAAAAGAAATTCCTCTGTAATTACTGACTATATCTTTGTTCCCTTTTTTGAAAAGGGGAAAAATAATGGAATCTCTAAAGCTATTCGGGATTAATGAAGTATCAAAAATCTTATTAAAAATATTCGATAGCAAATTCAAAAAGGTGTCTGATGCATTCTTAAAAAATTCTGATGTAATTCTGTCCGTGCCCGGCGCTTTATTATTTTTTGTATTCCCAACAACTTTTAGCAGCTCGTCAATAGTAAACGGCCTATCTAAATCATCATTTATAATAAATGGTTCCGCATATTGTACTCTACCCCCAGTTAATGACACATTGAACATGTTTCTAAAATCCAGTCCTTAGACTCTATTACCCTAGAACATACGAAACTTTTTTTTTTTAAGTAAACGTACCGCATCCCAAAAATCTTTACTATTTTTAGAATTGTTAAGTTTATTTATTATATTCTCTCTTTTTCTTTGTACATAACTCTTTAAATTTACTGTTTTTTTCTAAGTATAAAAGCTTATCTTCCTCTCTGTTGAACATGTTTCTAAAATCCAGTCCTTAGACTCTATTACCCTAGAACATACGAAACTTTTTTTTTTTAAGTAAACGTACCGCATCCCAAAAATCTTTACTATTTTTAGAATTGTTAAGTTTATTTATTATATTCTCTCTTTTTCTTTGTACATAACTCTTTAAATTTACTGTTTTTTTCTAAGTATAAAAGCTTATCTTCCTCTCTGTTTGATTTCCTAAAGCGATTAAGATATAAAATGTTTATGGTTCGAGCATCACGGCACTCCTTATCATACCACTGCTGTTTGAAATTAAAATTTGTTTTTGGTTTAGGATTATAACCCGCTGCAGTTTTAATTACATTACATACTAAATCGACATCAGGATTTTCACAAATAATATGGTTAAATAAAATCTAATTTTTTTTTATAAAATTTTTGCTCTTGTATATTCCAATTTAACTTCGGGCAGAAAGGCAGTAACAGATCACAATTAATTCCCGCACCAAAATTTACTTTAGTTACTATAGGCGTATGTTCGGAAAAGCTTCGTATATCTAGTTTAAAATCATTGATATAGCTAATTGCATCCAGGCTAACGCAACTGTAATATCAATAACTGAACTCGCATTCGACCTTAAAAATGTAAACTCTCCAAATACGTCTCCCTTCGTTCTCCCGTTTAATACTGTTAAATTAAAATCATTTAAGAATTCTAGAAACTTTTTACCCTCAGCATTAATATAACTATCTTTAGAATTTCGGCTATGAATTTGTATTGAATCATGAAACAGGCAGTTTTTTGTTGAATTTTTTTGCATATTACTAATTCTGCAATTAAAATCTCCCATTACAATAAATTTCTTATTGCTATTTTCTACTACAAAATCACATAAATCATTAAAGTCTTCGCCCCACTGATTACAATTAAGGTAAACAGGCAAAACATAGATTAAATCACGACTACACTTAATTTTAATAACATACCTACCTGTAATTTTACACAATTCAATTTTATCTTTCTTACCTTGCCTTAGACCAATAACACTTCCACCTGAAGCTCTTCTTTTTATTCTTTCCTTGTAGCTGGCAGAGACGAAATGTTGAAGTTTTTAAATAATGCGAAAGGCAGTTCATTATCTTTTTCCTCAATGAAAGTTTCAAGTAGAATAAACACATCAAATTGGCTAACATACTCAACAAATTCAAAATCATTCTGTTTTCCTTTTAGACCGCCAAAGTTGTACGCCAAAACAGAAAGGCAATTTTATTTGATTGCTATGTTTTCATTTTACCTCTCGATGATTCTCTCGCTGGCTCAGACCTAGGCTGAGTTGTATACTGCCCCAATATTGGTTTTAATGGTAAATTTTCACCAATTTTATTTTTCTTTATCATGGACTCATCCCCCCGGGGTGCATCACATTGTACCGGTGGCAAATTTGATAATTGGCGTTTTTTATTATAAGGTTGTGTGTTATCTCTTACAATAAGTTTATCATGTTTAAGAGCAACAAATTTACCATTTTGTCTAGCTCGAATGAGTTGTGGTTGCAAATTCTTTCGAATTGCAATCACATCTTTTGAGAAATCCGGTGCGATATATATGTTACTGCCCGTTAATTTGTTCGCATTCTGTATTACCATCAGTTTCGAACGAAAACTGATAAATCCGACAAGAATAGGGCGACTTCTGTTTTCTATTTTTGTACCTATACGCCAAACAAAATCTATATCTCATACTTCAATATTTACAGTCAGTTTTTCTAATAGTAAGTTGCAGACAAATTTTTCCAGTTCCCAGTAGTCTGAAAATTCTTCCGAGATCCCAAAAATTACTACATTTCTTTTTCTCAACTCACGATCCAAATAGCTGATTCAATTGTTTTCACTTTGTTATCTAAACTACCAATACATTCTTTTATTTCAGTGACAGTTTTAGAACGACTATCTTCAATATCGTTTTTTATTTCACAATATAATTTATTTAAATGTTCAATCAATTCTGAACCCATATTTTTATTTTTAATTAAAAGTAATTTTGTTATAATAAATAACTGTAAGAAATATTCTATGATGTAGATGTAGCAACTCACTACCACTATATAAGCACGAATGTTTTGCTTTAGAATGTTTTGCACTATAATACTACTGTTTAATCAACTAGTACTCACTTTTAATTCAGTTTTATTTCTTTTTTATCTCATTGCATTAATTCTACTCGTTAGATTTTTCAAGAACTTCACATACACAGTCACTAAAGCTTGAAAAATATTTTTGCAAATTTTCAGCACAAAAAATGAAGTACAAACCACTGTTTAACAAGTTATTTATAGGACACGATGTTCACTATATCACAGCTCAAACTAAACTCCGTTAATTATTATTTAGATAGTTTAATTATTTAGATCAGTGTTTCTGAATTGGACGGACTCTTCTTGGTTGGCGTGAAATATCCTCATGGCAGGAAAATTCTTATTATAGAACAAATTACCTTAATGCAACAAAGCAAGCTTTTTAAATACTTTGAATTCTCAGAAAACATATGAAAAACAATGAAATTCACTATGTTGAATGAGATAGTTACAATATAAGAATATATCAATATTGCAAAATTCAAAGAGCCGCTATTTAAACAAATCAGTATAAACGTATTTTAAAAATTAATGACTTAAGTACCTTGAATTTGTTTGAGGAAGCAAAATTTTGATTTAACGATAAATTGTTATTCTTAGTTCTTTTTCTATATTTAGATGAGATCTATAAAAAAGAAACAGGTTTCACATGAATAAGATTTTGGAAATGGCAAAAAGCATGAAAACTCTTGTCTATAGAAAAGGAAATTCATTATTAGTCTTATATCAAACTGCAATTTAGATGCAACTATATTTATTGATTTCGCTGTCAAGTTTTAAGCTATGACTCTTAATCATTGAGAGACACAGGGTATTTAACTGGATCTTACTCACTAATTGATCCACAATCCACATAGACCTCAATTTGTAGGTCGCAGTGTAATGAGGCTCACCCCCCCTCCCGCTTCTATTCTACTCACTAATTGAATCAGTCATTTAAGAAAGGCCTCCAATCCACTTTTTTGTAAAATTGGTTTTAATACATATAATGGGTACTGAGGAGTAGACGTACGATTCTGTATAGAAAGGTCTCAATTCCTGTTATTTCTAATGGAAGCGATAGCGGCTTGAATATAGCATTCAGTTTAGAAGGGCCTCAACTCCTGCCGTTGAGCCCTTTCTTAAGTGAATTCGTCTGCATCTGGCGGTGAAGTACGAAAGCATCGCAGCTGATTGTTCAAAATGGAGGACTCTAAAATGACTGCCTCTGATGCTACAGTGAATAAAAGGAAGAAAGGAGTGGTAAAGAAAGAGAATTATAGGAGTGAAGTGATAAAAAGAAGTAAAATATCTGGCAAGGAGCATACAAATTATGCTGGGAAATTTGTACCAAAACGACAAACAGGAGACAGTTGCAGGTATGCTACACTTTAATTGATTGGATTGATTAGGTTGGTCTGTCTAGGGTTACCATATATTGATGTATTCTGCGTAGGCTACATAAATATTATCCCTACTTATAATTATTAAGACAATCCTATGTCCTTTATGTTTAGATGCAGGCTGCAATGTTTCACCAAATTTACAGAAGGCCAGAAATGGGAACTTATGGATAATTTCAATAGATTGAATACAAAAAATGAGCAAGATCTGTTTCTTCAAACTCTAATAATGGGCAATAAAGTGAAGCGTATTCGTCGAAATAAGGATAATGTTTCTAGCACCTCCAAACCTCAGGGATATGCATATAAATATTACATTAAATGTAACTTACAGAGGATAGAAGTATGCAAGATTGCATTTCTGAGTTTGTTCGGTGTAGGTGAAAAGAGGGTAAGGCGAATCAGAACTCTGCTTATGCATGGGCAAAGTCCTGTAGATATGAGAGGCATTGGCAACAAGAACAGAGCCCTTCCTGTAAATGAATATCATCTTGTTCACAAACATATTTCTTCTTTTGATGTTAAGTGTAGTCATTATTCATCTAGAGAATACCACTACTTAGACGCCAGACTTAATGTTAGAAAGATGTATGACTGTTTATTGAGAAACACCCTGCAAGTAAAGTAAAATATAAGCGATACTTGGAATATTTCAATACCAACTTTAGTCTAACTTTTGGCCAGCCACAGATAGACACTTGCATAACATGTGAGGAGCTTCAGGTGAAAATAAAGAGCTCCACATTGAATGATCGAGCAAGAAAGGTAGCTGCTGCTGAGTTCATGATCCATAAGCGGCGTGCTGCAAATTTTTTTCCCAAATGAAGAATATACAGAAAAATGATACAATCACTGTTTCATTGTGTTTCGATTATATGCAAAACTTACCTTTGCCTCGCATTCCTGTACAAGATCTATTTTATCTTAGGCAGCTATGGGTTTATGTTTTTAATATTCATAACCTAAACACCGGTAAATCATTTATGTATGTTTACCAGGAAGGTGAAGGGAAGAAGGGAGCCAATGAAGTATCATCCTTCATTTTAGATTATGTCAAGAATTATGTTTCTGAAGATGTGAGAGTACTTCATCTTTATTCAGATGGATGTGTGGGCCAAAATAGAAACCATACTCTAATGAGGGTATGTGCAGCCTTAACTGAGACAAAAAGATTTGAAGTAATTTTGTCACTACTTTCCCGTTAGAGGGCATTCGTTCAACAGCTGTGATAGGGATTTTGGCCTCATAAAAAGAAGCATAAGAAAACATGATCGCATCTATTCCATTATAGAGTACGTGGAGCTAATCGTCAATGCTGCAAAAAATAACAGGTTCATTGTGAAAGTTGTATCACATGAGGACATTTTGGAAGTCTCTACATGGTGGCAAAAGTTTTATTTGAAATGTTGCTTGTCACAAGAATCAAAAAGCAGAGATGTGCCGCGGGAACAGAAAGTTAAACTGCAGCCCACAATGTTCAATGAGTTTCAGTATAACGCCAGTCATCCAGGACAAGTATGTACGTCTAAATTCATTGGAGGTTTAGTCAAGCATACATTTCATCTAAAAGTGCCTGCTGCGCCAGCTGTAAAACTTCCCGATTGTTGTGCATATAAGAGTGTAATTCCAATAAATGTGAAGAAAATTGAGGACTTGTCTAAATTATTGCGTTATATCCCTGAAGAACATACGAGATTTTACAGAAACATTCTTGCTTGGCCAACAACTACAAACGACAAGTAAGGAAAGAGGATTCGGTTACCAGTTTCTGAACATTCACAGTATACCCTATATCTGTAATATTCCTTAAGTATATTATAAAATATAGTCCTGATCAATATTGTATTTTCATTTAAAAAAAGTCCCTTCTATCCATAACTTTGGAACAGTGATTAATTTCCAGCGCATTCATTTTTGAAACGCCTCAATTCCACATTCTATAATTGTTCCAGTGCATTAATCATGCCTCAAAACTTCATTTTATAATAATTTTATATTCAAACATTCAAAATAATCAAGGACCATGCAACCAATAAATATAAAATAAAAATATATGGCACGGTTTCTCAAATTTCAGTTTTGTCTGTCTCCTGAAAATTTGGGTTTAATGCTATTGAGACCTTTCTTAAATGACTGATTCAATTGCTAGTTATAAAATATCTAAAATTCTTCAATAAGAGTAAAATAACACCGATCATTGATGAATAACGTTATTCCAGTCAACAGTCAGACTAACATCTCAAAGATTACTTCGCAGGAACGAGATTTATTCGTAATGGAATTGTAAAGATTTCTAAAGAAACATCCACTTCAAAAATATAAACAATGTTCGATTTTATAATTAATCAATTTCTATAAGAAAACACTGTCCGGAGGCCGGCAGTGCACTGAAAAGGTTTCAGGCGCCAATGACCGCTGATGTGCGCTTTAAATAAAAAGAAAAACAAATTTTCAAATGATCGATTAGATATTTAAATTATCTTGAACATTTTAAGCTAATTTTCAGCTTTTTGTTTGAATTTTTAGTGTCACAACACAAGAATTTTTTACGGAGGCGCCACAAAAATTATATTAAAAATATCTTAATGAATAAGTTTGAGATTCATTGATCTAAAAGATTTCACCATTATTACGTTTGTGCAATTCTAAATGCTAGTCATGAAATCTGTAGGCAAATTCGTTCGATTATGAATCCATTTAGGCGGACTAGGCCTTAGCTGGCAAATGTTTATTCACTATACATAGGTATTGTTATCTGGTGGCATTTAAATTATTGCTTATAATTTTAGAAGTACAATAAATATTATAGACCTTTTAAACGTATCAGCAATTTTACCCTACAAACAAATATATTAAAAAACATTTTTCTAAAATGAATAATTACATTACTAAATTATTTTTGGAATAGGGCAAAAAAAAAAAATCTATTAGATGCGATTAGAAAAATACATTTATTAAAACATAAAGGAACAAATATTTCTAGTATTTCGGAAATTTTACATGAAAACATTACTACTAACTTTTATTTTTAATCACAATAATATATTAAAAAATATGAGCTTTTGTTTATTACCTAGACTTAAGTTTGAAAAAAGTTAATAAATCTAGAAGGAACATTAATAAATAATTAATGTACAATTTTATTTACAAAAATTGCTTAGCTTATTTCAAAGATGACTACGATCTCCCCTTTTCCTAATAGATTTCTGAAATTAAAAATAATACATCGAATTAGCAATAATAAATAATTTATAGTCTTATGAAAATGTTTACTAAATGACATACTCCCTTAATTTACATAGTTTCTGAGTGAAGTAGTCCTGGTATGTGATACAGATAACTGTCGCCTTGGAACTTTCCTTCGACAGCATAAAGCTTTGGAGAAGCTTTCTCTGAAGTTTTTGGACATGAAACCATATACCAAAGGATTGACACAACTAAAGAAAAAAGAATCAAGAATAACTATTCATCAATAATAATATATATTATACTCAGGACACTTAGTTTTTTCATTAATAAATAATATTTGTTATAACATTTTTTTTAAAAATTCAATTCACTAGTTAAGTAATATTTTGTTTAAATCTGTTGAGTTACTCTTTAAAAATGATAATATTTTATGTGACTAGGTGGAATAAAACTGATAAATCTTATAGATTCAGTTGCGAATTGTAAGTAATAATAAGCAGACCTGGAAAGAACTAAAATCGTAAAAGGTAAAATATTTTTATAAAGAAGATTTTCATTAACAAAATAAATATTTAGAAACTATGTTATCAACAAATTTAAATTAATCGGAACTTTTGAAACAACAGTCAAAGCTGTTGACAAATTAATTCATGAAGATATATTAGTTACTGAAAACCAAGGGAATCTATATTAGGCAAAAGGCTGCAGAAAGATTGGGACTTCTTAAGATTGGGACTAAATTTTGCCAACAGATTTAACTCTAAATATTTGCATTTGAAATATCTGTTGATCCTAACTATCGCCTAGTTAGTCAGGCATATAGAAGGGCGCCTGTGTCTGTCTCTTCAAAGGAAAGTTAATGAGAAACTTCTGCAGGTCCTTAGCTGAAAATATTATTGAACCAGTTATTATTGGTCCTCACCAATTATTCCAGTCATTAAAGAAAATGGGGATATACGAATTTGTGTAGATTTTCGAGGTGAATGAAACTGTGCAACGAGAAAAACACCCTACATCTACCAACCTTGGATGACTTTCTTGCAGAAAAAAGGGGAAGAGAAATTTTTACAAAACTAGATTAGGCAGTAGACTGGGTTATACTACTGGGGACTAGACTAGACTGGGATATATAAAAGACTTAACTGCGTTCCAGAACTTTTCCAGAAAATTATTGAGCAAGTTCTTGTTGACTGTGAAGGTTGTGCTGCTTTTATTGATGTCATAATAATTTATGCTCCTACTTTAGAGATTCTAAGATCAAGAACAAGTAAGATTTTAAAAGAATTAAAATTTGTTGGATATGAATTAAACAAAAAGAGAAGTGTATTTTGAATAGAAAGAGTATATCGGCTACTGATAAAGGTATTTCTCTTTCTGATAATAAAGTGTCCACTGTACAACATTTTAGAAAACCTACTTATAAAGAAGAAATTCAAAAGTTTCTAAGGACTCGATACTTTTTTTAGACAATTTTTTCTCTATTGGAAAACTTTTGTTTTTCCGCCAGTGCGACGTTTTGTAAGAATGGTACATGTTACCTAAACTTTTTAACAATGTTCCTTATATTTTTAAACGATATTTTTATTGTTGAAGCGGTCTTACGATAAGTTAGTCCCTGGTAACGTAACCTAATAATTTCACTACACACACTCACAATGTACCCAGTACCCATCTTGATTAAGCGCACTCAAAAAAGCCAACTAATAGGAATATTTATTTTTCATTTATATATTCCCTAAGCACCTTTTGAACTCGAGAAAAGTTATACCTATAAAAATTCATAGCTGTCAATATTTTTGGATCCTTTAAATTTACGTTTTATTATTATTTGTTATTACAACTTATACCTTTTATTTTTGACCCGTAATTAGTTGTTATCATGTTCATTACAGTTCCTGCCATTAATACATACAAGTTCTGAATTAGAAATATGAAAATACTAAGTGTGCCAATAATTTTTTTTATCTACTGTTTGATGTTACTGATCTATTTACTCTAGATTTTCAAAGATTATTTCTATCTGGAATTATTAGATTCAGATGAGAAAATATAAGATTTCCTCAGTTATGGTCATTCTAAAACAAAATTATTCATACAAATGATCCATAAAAGTTAATAACTAGAACATAAACAGGTATATAACCAGCAAACCTATTGAAATAAGCTAGAAGATGGAAATAAGTGCCCATATGTTTGAGTGGTCCCTCTCTGATAATTGGTAATATTCCATATGAAGTGAGAACATTGTCAACCAGAACGGGTGCCCAACAAACAATAAACACTATGACAACGGCCACCAACATTTTGATCACCTGCAACAACAAAGTAAACATACTAAAAATAGATAGATATAAAGTAATAAAAAAAAGTATTGTAAATTAATAGTATAAAAATAAACATTTATTTATACTGTTTAAGGATCGGCTTTTTCTATATGTTCTTTAAAATCAGCTCAAGGTAATTAAAATATTAATTATACTAATTTGCATTTTTGTCTTTGTGTGTTAGCAAAAAATCTATAAATCAAGGTGCTGGTTTTACAATGCTGGAAATGATAGCCTGCTTCATTTTGCGATCTTCGATCAGTAGCGAGGGTCACCCACCTTCAGGTTGTCTTGATACTGTTCAAGGAATGCTCAGTTCACACATTAAGCTGCTTTAAATATGAGTATTTATTTTGAAATATGTAAATGATGACTCTTACGCTATCTTTGTGCAAAAAGTCTTTTCTTTTAATATGCTGTCTCTAAGAATTAATATGAATAACATTCAGCCTTTTTGGAAATTTTAGAAAGTCCGTTGGCAACAAGACCACTATACAGGTTCTAACAATGTCTAGCCTCCAGCAGTAATTACCAGAGCAATGTTCATCAAAAACTACAAGGGTTTTTCTGCTTGCTATTATTGATATTACTGTTACAATTTTATTAGGATAACAAAAGTAAATACCCTTCAGTTTGTAAATCGTTAATGCATATACCTATGGTTAAGTAAATTATTATAAAAAAGAAGTAATTATAAAAGTAAGTAATTATAGAGAGAATCTTGTCGTGGCTGATTTCACAACTTTAAATACACGAGTGAACAGACATAAACCATCCAGAATTCGCCAGGGAATCAAAATAGATGAACACAATGGGAGATATAATCGAGTGGACGATCTTTGGCATACTCACAGTTAGTCTAACGAAGCCATTAGTCACTGGGTGAGACCAAGATTCAAACACAAACCATCATCTTTCGGACAATCGGACAACCGTGCCTCTCCAAGTGACAACCGTGTACATAAATGGCATCTACAACACCTATCATTATAGAATTCGCCTCATTCATCAAGCAAATAGCCCACACATGACAACCGCCGCATCCTTACAATATACATTAGCTTTGAGCTCCAGCACCGACGTTCGTCTTACGGGAAGTGATGATCTGATCATAGGTCTCTCAACACACGCAACAGTAGCGCAATTAATCAAAGCTACTATCAGCTGAAAACTAGATATATATCAACATTTTCTGGACAAGTATGCACTTGTACCTTTACCTGGCATGAGTGATCGTGCTTATCGGAAACAGTATACTTGTGTCGTGTAAACTGAGTGTAAACACTGAGTGTTGAGTAATATAAAGCCAATATTGATTTGTTTTGAATGTTGTATTGAAAAATTTACAAGGACCTTCGGAGGAGCAGGCTGATGCCTCCATGTCCGAGGCCACTACACAACCTCCCCGGAGAGCCCTAAGAGTGTCATCTCTAGAGGAAATTGATGAAATGTCCGATATGGACATTCTTGCAGCCCGTCTGTCAGGCGCGTGCAACAGGCGGGTGCAAAGATTAGTCGGTCAGGGCACTGATCTGGTAGTCGCATTACGATCCGTGATCAGGGAGAACCTCGTCCGGCAACAGAACGAAAGGGCTAAGGCCGAAAAAAGGCCGCGTTCGGAGGAAGGTACCCCGAAAGCATCGCGGCCTGCGAAGAGGGCGAGACCTCGTACCTATGGGGAGGCTTTGTCCTCGGAGAGGGTCGCGATTGCCGCGGCCGATTACCCGGACACTCAGTTGGAGCCGGAAAGGCTGAAAGCCATCCAAAAATCCCTGCTGTCCACCATGCCGGCCTCTACGGAAGACCGTCAGGTGCGTTTTCTCAATGCACCCATAAATCAGGGTTTCTCCTACTCACTTGTGCAGACAAGGAGAGTGCGTCCTGGGTGACGGAGTTCGTCCCTTCGCTGCGGCCCTGGGAAGGCGCTACCCTCAGGGTCCTGGCGGGTCCCGAAGCTGGTGACGCGCTCGGTTTTTGTGCCCTATAAAGATGGCGAGCCAGTGAAGGCAGAGAGGGTTGTCAGCCTCTTGAGGTTTGGCAACCAGGGTCTCAACCCCGGCTTGTAGACGGTTATGGGGTGCGTTCCGGAGAGCAAGGGTCAGCTCTTCACATTCTCCATGGGAAAGGAGTCCCTGGAAATCCTGAGGAGTCTAGATATGGCTCCATTCTATGGGTTCGGTAGGCTGAAGTTCCGGACCAAGGATACACTAGGCGATGAGGAAGGAGTTGGGGCTCCTTCCGCCGAGGCGATCCGCCTCTAAGCTGGCGCGGGCCCCCGCGGCGGATGTTCCGACAAGGGAGGCTCGCGCACCCAAGCCCTCTGCTAGCCGTAAGGCAGGCAAAAAGAGAGGCAATAAAACCGACAGTTGGGAGGGAGGGCATGCCCGTCGCTCTGGGCGGAGCCGGGGTGAGCCCGCTGTTGAGGCCTCAAACCCCTCAGCGGTGTCTGGCGCCCGAGGTTGCCGAAGTGCGTCGGGGGGACGAGCCTAGCTTGGGGTTACGGGCGCTACGGGCCCTGCAAATCAACCTCCATCACGCCAAGGCCGCTTCGGCGGTCCTGTGCAGAAGGTTTGAATCGGAGCGATTACATATCGCTCTGGTGCAGGAGCCGTGGCTCGGGGCCGAGGAAGTCAGAGGCATTAGCCCATTCCAAGGTAAGGTGTTATACTGTAAGGGCTCTGGGAAATCCAGAGCCTGTATAGTCCTTAATAATCAGATTGATGGTAACTTGCTGCCAGCACTTTGCTCAGGCGATTTTGTTACAGAAATCATCTCGGCACGGACCGGAGGTGGAATCAGGAGGCTGTTGGCCTGCTCCGCCTACTTCCCCGGTGAGGACCAGTCTTGTCCGTCGGAGCTGCTGGGAGACATCGTCGACTACTGTGAGGTGAAGAATCTCCCGCTCTTTGTGGGATGTGATGCCAACGCACACCACCCAGCATGTGGGAGCAGCAACTGTAACAGCAGAGGTAAGTCCCTTTTGGATTTTTATGGTAAAGGGTTACTGATATCTAATTTAGGTAGGGAACCCACTTTTGTTACGGTGGCCAGGAGAGAGGTGTTGGATTTGACCCTGACCACCCATAGGTTGAGTGATGACATCACGAACTGGCATGTGTCTTCGGAACCATCTTGCTCCGACCACAGGCACATCAGGTTCACTATCGACACCCCCCCCCGTTGCAACAGATAACATTCCGGAACCCTCGGGAGACCGGCTGGGAAGGATTTGTGGATTCCCTTAAGAATAGAGTAGCACAGGGAATCTCTGACGGGAGAGGGATGGAGGGTCTTGAGCGGACGGTAGAGGAGGTGCAGAAGGCGATAGCCACGGCCTTCCAAGAAAACGTCCGGTAAGGTCAACACCACAGAGAGGAAAGACGGTCTGGTGGAACAATTACCTTGAGAAATTGAGGGCCGAGGTGAGGAAACTGTTCAACAGGGCCAAAGTTACCCAGAACTGGACCGTCTATCGGAATGCCCTCACGCAGTACAATAAAGAAATTAGGAAGGCCAAAAGACGTTCGTGGAGGCAGTTCTGCGAGGAAATTGAGGATTCCCCCTCGTGTGCCAGAATCCACAGAGCGTTGGCCAAAGACGGTACTGCGAAGGAAGTGGGGTTCCTCCGAAAGGGGGACGGAACCTTCACTGTCTCCGAAGAGAAAGCTTAGAGCTCCTCGCGGAGACGCACTTTCCAGGCTCATCACGACTTGCAGGCCCAGAGGTGGCGGGGATCCCTGGGGAAAGGCTCATTAGACCTTCCCTAGAGGACTGGAAACTCGCCACTCTCATAACCAGGCCAAGCAAAGTCAGGTGGGCCATCAATAAATCCCTACCTTTCAAATCTCCTGGGACGGATGGGATTTACTCGGTCTTTTTACAAAAAGGACTAGATATTCTTTTACCATACCTGTGTAGAATCTTTAGGGCATGTATAGCCCAAAGATATACGCCGGTACCGTGGCGGAATGTCAAGTTGCTCTACCTCCCCAAGCTGGGAAGAGTGTCTGACCTTACGCCAGGTTCGTATAGACCGATTAGCCTATCCTCTTTCCTAAGCAAAGCTCTGGAAAGGTTGGTGGACAGATATATTAGGGATGAGGTCTTGTGTGTAAACCGCCTAAGTGCCCGCCAATACGCTTATCAACCAGGTAGGTCGGTTGAGGCCGCACTGGATGATCTTAACAGGCTGCTATCAAAATCCTTGGAGGATAAGGAAATTGCGGTAGCCACCTTTTTGGACATTGAGGGCGCATTCAATAATGTCTCGCGCACCTCGGTCATCAACTCTCTCCATAAAAGAGGAGTACCAGCAGTGTTATGCGGCTGGATGGAGTCTGGCCTAATCGAATTAACATTTCGACAATAGGCCAGACCACCCTTAGGGTAAAAGTAGGGAGGGGGTGTCCACAGGGAGGGGTTTTGTCCCCTCTGATGTGGACTTTGGTCGTTGATGACCTCCTCCACCAACTATCTGCGGATGGCTTTGACTGTCTAGGCTACGCAGATGATTTGGCGATCGTGGTAAGAGGCAAATACCCTACTACGATTGCAGTGCGGGTTCAAGCAGCTCTAAACCTGGTTAGGAACTGGTGTAGGGAGGAGGACCTGTCCATAAACCCCCACAAAAGCCATAATAGTTCCTTTCACATTGCGCCACAAGTTGGAAGGCCTTAGGCCTCCATTACTTGGGCACACCCCGATTCCATTTGCGACGGAGGCAAAGTACCTTGGCGTAACTTTCGACCGAAGGCTCATTGGAATCAACACATTGACCAAATTTCTCACAGAGCCGATGCGTCATTTAATAGATGCAGACGGCTTTGTGGGAGAAACTGGGGCTTGCGCTCAAGTTTGTCACTATGGATTTACACCAGGATCATCAGACCCATGGTTACATATGGGTCGGTAGTTTGGTGGACCAAAACGTTGCAGAAGGGGGCGGTGGAAAGGCTCGGTGGGATCCAAAGGCGAGCATGCCTTGGTTCCACGGGGGCCATGAAGACCACCCCGACTGCGGCGTTGGAAGTCCTCCTCAATCTGCCACCATTACACATTGGAGCCATACATAGGCTCCTGCAGGACCGCCTCCCATCACCTCTAGGCATGATCGTAATAAGCAGAGGTTGATTGAGGAAATCAAGGCGGACTACCTTCTGGGGATGCCAACGGATAGGATGGTTCCTAAGTATTTCTTCGATAGGAACTTCCATATTGTCATATCGAACAGAGGCGAATGGGGCTGCGACCCACCCCTCCTGTTACAGATGGATCCAAAACTCCGACTGGGGTCGGAGCTGGGGTCTACGGGGGCAGGCCTAAAGTTAAAATTAAGGCCAGCCTAGGGAAGTACGCCACGGTCTTTCAGGCTGAAGTCGTGGCGTTACAACTCTGCGCTAGGGAGATTATAAGGCAAAGGATAGGGGGAGAAGAGTGGCCATATACTCCGACAGTCAGGCAGCCCTGAAGGCACTTTCCTCACACCAAATAGTCTCAAGACTGGTGTGGGACTGCCTACTTGCCCTCACCGAGGTGGGTACTCGGAATAAACTGACACTCGCCTGGGTGCCGGGACATGCGGGGTTTCTGGGCAATGAGAGGGCGGATGCCTTAGCGAGGGAGGGTTCGCAGGCCCTTAGCGAGGAAGGTTATAGGCCCCGAACCCTTCTGCGGCTTGTCCAGGAGCCTCATCCAAACTTCTATCAGGGCTTGGATAGAAGAACAGCGTCTGCGTTGGTGGGAGAGAACACCAGGACAAAGGCAGGCAAAGCTCTTCATTAAAAGACACTTTCCTAAATTTACCAGAGACCTACTGAGCCAGACCCGAAGGGATATAAGGTTAATTGTGGGTCTACTAACAGGGCATTGTAGGCTGAACAGACACATGCACCATCCACAACTTGCGGATAGTGCAGTATGCCGATTCTGCAAGGTAGAGGAGGAGACCCCGGCGCACATCCTTTGTGAGTGCGCCGGTCTGGCGAGGATTAGGTTTCTTCAATTGGGGACGGGCAATCCCGAAGCTGAAAGCTTCATGACGGAGCCGCTCTCAGCTTTGCTAGGATTGGGGCGTGCTGGTAATTTTAAAGGGTATCCACATAGACCCATTGTTTGAGTCGCAGTGGAATAAGGCCCCCCCCCCCCGCTTCTATTCTACTCTAACACTCTCCCTCACATAGACACATGCTCCTAGAACAATTTCTAAAAACCACATTTCTGAATTGAAGTGATCACAAAACGTATATTACCAGTGATAACTAACTACCCACTTATAGTGGGATGTGATCAAACCTCATACAATAAGTGCGCGCATAAAAGATAGAAAGAACATGTTATCAAAAGTAAATTAAATTAACATTCACATGGAAAGGCTATATAAGATTTCTTTGTGCAAGCATCGACTTTGAAGAAATTAAAAATAGAAAGAAAAAATACAAACGGTATCTGTCATATGACAGTTGCAACATGCGTAGAATACGTTTTTCAACACCACCATAACCCATAAGAACTTTCCATTATTACCCTGCTATGAGAGAACGTTCGTTCGCTTATTACCAAATAAGTCCCTCCAAAAAAACGTATTCTACGTTCAAATAGTTCGACTGGGATGCACTGTATTTAGGGCTAGAGTTTGTGTGTGGCAGAAGTAAAATTTATTCATCTTAAGGCAAATTATTTGAGTTGCGTAAGGACAATGGATTGATGATCCACTTTATTCAGATTTATTACTCATTCGGTACGGTAAGCCTCATTCCACCGCTACCTGCACTAGGAAGTCTATTGTGGATCCCTGTGACTTCTATAGCTTATTACAATGAAGAGTAAATAACAATAATTATTTCTGCAATAAATAAAACAAGTCTTTTTTAGGCCAGCAGTACACTGTGAATGTTTCTTTAGATGTAGATCAATACAATTAATTTCTGATATTTTTTCCTCTGTAATACGCGCGATACACATACATATGTACTTCTGTAATCTTATAACCTCCCCACGTACAATCAACCAGTATCCTTTGTGATATAAACATATAATTAAAGTTATCTCTCTGCACGAATTGATTGAAAACCATACTCGACAATGGATGAGAATCCGAAACCGAGAATCAAAACAATGAAGCATGCTATGACAGATAAAATCATAGACATATTTTTAGTACTTCATTGAAAAATATTCCCCCATAAGTTTCAATTTCAAGCCACATGCGAAACAACCTATCCTCGAGAGCAGACAACAAGCTGCATAAACACTATGAAAGTGCATCTAATAGATTCAGAATAAAATATCTCCAACATCTATTTTAATTTAATTTCTTTGCATTTCAAGTACTCAGGAATTTCTGTTAAAATTTGAAAACATTGTTTTCAAAACTCATCAAATACAGCAATTAACGGAATAGTGTTGACTAATATGTGTAAGAAAGCAAATATTAGAATGTTAGAAATCTTGTCTCATATATTTGTGTTACTTCTATATACTTATAAACGCAGGGTTTTTCAATCGGTGTGCCACAAAAAATGTTTGTGGTCATTAATTAAATTATTTTTGAAATCATTATAAAGGTGTATATCGAATAAATGCATCTTTAAATTAATTCTGCAAGTATATTTTGATGTAATAAATAAACACCACCCTTATTTCAAAGTGAGCTTTGACAAGTAAGGTTTCGCGACACATCCACAGATGGCGTATGAACTTCGATTTACATATGTCGAATACTGTAATCATCAATTCAGAGTCAATTACAAATACGGTAATTATTAATTTATTACCATACTCAAAAATATTAATTCAAATGTAGAGTATGAAGGGGTTTTCAGTAAAATAAATTTAATAAAAATAAAAACCAATACAATCAGCGTCAGGACGATACGTGCAAAAAACAAAGATCGTTTACGACTAGAATCAATGGAAGAAGATTTAAGAGTATGCTTGTCAAAAATTCGTCGTCGCAAAGAAGATATCTTAAAAAAATAATCAGCCTCACAGGTATCGCACTGCTTATGAAATTATAACAAAAAGACAAAAAAAAAAGTTTTTTGTTTTTAAATTTTAATTGCTATCTTTATATAATAAATTTTAATAAATTGGTTTTTGATATCTTTTGGTTGAAATGGCGCATTCTATTTATGTTAATAAATATACTATATTCTCTTTTTTTGATGATAGTAATTTAAGTGAGCCACGAGTTAAAAAAGGTGGAAAAACACTATTATAAAGGATGGTTACAGAAGTATCGTTACAAAATAATTTATCTCTAGGTAATAACTAAATTGTACCTCTATGTATCCAACTTGGAAAATCTGAGTAGATTGTAGATAGTTGTAGGGGATTATTGCACTGCGCTCTGAAAGATCTATTGTGCCCCTCGGAGCCTTCTCCAACGCACAGCCCAAGCAGCGTTCTCTAGCTACAGACCACACTGCCCATCACTGGACAGTGAGTTGTAGGGGCTCCTAGGAAAAAAAATCTAAGGGCAGCTTGCTGGATTCGAACCCGGGACCTCCGCGTTGCTAGTCCAGCGCGCTACCACTGAGCTGATCTCTTCCTTCTCCCTTGGCTTCCGCCAGTTAACTAGGGACGGAGAACCTAGTTTGTGTACTGTGTACTGTTTTGATGAAGTGCATGGAGTGCTGAGCTGTGGTAACCCGTGAGGTCGCTACTCCCCAAGTAACTACATGCAACAGATACCTCTTGCGGGCAAAATCTGATTAACTTCAATAAAAATTTCAACTATGGGTACTTGGATTTACTGATAAATTAGCCATTTCTAGTTTTCGTTAAATATTATTGTTTTCTATGATTACATAATTAAATATTTTTTTTATATAATAGTTCTAGGCCCCCTCTCTCACGTGCCCAAACTTGGTTAGCCATGTTACCACCGCATATAAACCTACTTCTTTTATTTGAAACATTTAAAAAAAAAAAAATTATTTTACGGGGGGGTTCTACAATAAGTATATGAGGAAATGAGATGTTAAGCTTTTCCTTACAATGCCAAACAGTTAAATATACGGTTCTATCAATTGCTGGGAATTAAAGGAATTAAAGTTTTAGTAAAATGGAGAATGAGAAAGTCAATTAATTGTTTCACATCATAGAATATGGTAAAGGAAATTTGTTACTTTTAACAAAAATACTAATTGAATTTATTATTAATAAAATCTTTTTTATTTTCAAACTCAAGTTTGAAACAATTAAGAAGAATACTGGTTGGTTACGCTGTTACTTAAGATATATTGAGAAAGTGTCAAAGGAAAATTGAGTTCATGAACTGATGAAAGGTATTTTACGATTGAATTTGCAACTGCTTTTCAAAGATCTCTAATTAATCTTTTTATTCAACAAATCTTTTTAACTTCATCGGATTAGTTTTTTATTTTTTCCTGACTAAAGAATTTGCACCAAATAAAAAGAATTTATTCATCCAAAAAACACCCTCTGTCGGGTAATATAATGATAATAATCAGATATAATTTCCATGAGCCTGCTACATTTCCGGTTCCGGGCGTACGCCCATCGATTTTCAGAGAGAAAAATCAGTTTCTACAATCAAATATATAAACTTATAAACTGATTTTGCTTTGTACAAGTCTGTATTATCACACTGCTTAATCAAGACATCCTGATGATGGGCGACTGCCCGAAACCGATGACCAGTAAATGAAGTAGGCTATCTGGAAAATATGAATGAATGAATGAATATTTTATTGCTTAAAGAATACATAGACTCATAGCAATGAGTTGACCATTATATGGCATGTTTACAATAAACTAATGTATACTTTTAGAACAAATGTAAGATAATTTTATAACAAAATATAAAGTAATAAATTCTTCATGAATTGAATTAAAATACTGATATTAATGTAAATTAATAATGAATGAAATAAAAAAATTTCTTTGAAAATAATAATTAGTATAAAAAGAATAAGAGAAATTTATGTGTTGTTAAACATAATAATGACTTTGATAAATAATAAAATTTAAAGCTTTACATAAATGACCAAAAATCAAAATAAAAAATCATATTAGTCTTTCCTTGATGAAGGTGAAAATAAACAAAATAGAAAATAAATTAATAGGAGTCTTTCTTCTAGATAGATAAAACAGAAAACTTCTCATAAAGGAGCAAAACCGTTCTTTGTATTAAACATCAGCTAAATGATAAGGCAGGCAAGTAGGTACATATAGTCAATCAAAGTAAATTAATTTTAATCTAACAACAATTTCCTGAGTTTTAGGCTTTTCGTTATGAAAAAATAAATATTATTTAATTTATTAATATTATTTAATAATATTATTATAATAAATATATGATATATAAATATAATAATAAATATATAAATTTATGTTATATAATATTATTTAATAATATTTAATTTATCAATATTATTTATTAATATTATCAATATAGGTTTTTCTAAAGGAAGAGAGGAATGGACAAGACAGTAAAGTGTGTAATAGAGTATCTTGACTGCTCCTACAGAGAGGCAGTCAAATTCCTCTTGAAAAGTTATTATAAAATTCCTATGATAGATCCGAACGCGACGTTTTCCAAACAGCCTCAGCTGAGCCAATATTGTAAGTTTATTTATATGAATTTTGTTACTAAGATATTTTTGGGGGTTTCCAAATTATTTTTATCCCTATAAAAAATATTACAATTACTATTATTAGCAGAATCAATGTCCTCAAGACCAAATGGTTTAAATATTTTTGTAATCAACTATCATAGATTTCTTTCTCTAGATAAGGGTCTTTGCTGTCCAAATTTCTTCTGAATCAATAACTAAAAGATATTTTCTTAGTTCTAGTACCCAATTAAAAGGCAAGTTAGATGTATCAGCGAGTTCCACAAGGTGATTATAACAAATCTTTGGTAGATATTCTTCTGGCATATTCAATATAGAAATTCACCAGTTCACCATTTTTTAAAAAATCTTATATTTTATTTGTACTTGACCTGTCTCTAATCTAACTAAGTAATTGGGGGTATTAATTGGAAGATGGAGAAGAGTTTTATAAAAAGAGAGTTGGCATGTGGACAAGTGGCCGTGGAGCAGACAAGTGTAGGAGTGTGCTCTGAAATATTCCCTGAAATAATTTAGTCTTTGTGTCCCACACATCAGATTTACAACTGGCTACAATTTTCAAAACAGCCGAATTGGCAATTACACATTTTGATAGGAAGCGTTTACTAGTGACGGCGAATTTACCGGAGCTAGAAAAAGGGACTCCTAAATAACTGAATGTCTTAATGAATTGGAGTGTTGTATTATTATATGTTAGCTTATTTATTTTTCCTGGTCTGCCACCTTTGAAATGGAAGTACCATTGTTTTATTAATATTAACAATTTGACTACTATATAGCGAATATTCTTCTAATATCCGTAATTTGTTTTGAGCTCTCTTCAGCTATTTGCCAGGATGAATAAATCATGGACATAGAGTAAGCAGAGCAGATTTCTACATCGATCAATAGGGATTCCCTCCTCATTTTTATTATAAAAAACTCTTCGGTATCAGAAATAAACAGTATAAAAAGCAAGGGGCTCAAAATGACCCCTTGCAGTACACCTTCAGTTATGGGTATAAAATCAAAAGTTTGAGAGCATCTTGTAAAACAAAAGAGGCCGACTCATATAATTTTACCTTGTATGCCTAGACTGTATAATCGATACCACAATTTCTCATGATTTACCGTGTCAAAGGCACGTTTAAAATCGACAAATATTGCCAAAATCTTACTTTTCTTGAGTCTCAGAGAAATATTTACAACAGAAGATAGTACAAACACACTGTCTCTATAACCTTTAACCATCCTAAAACCAGTTTGTATTTCAGGAATTAATTTATTTTTTTCTGACCACTTTTTTAATCTATTATATAAAATTGCAGTGAAAAGTTTGATAATGCTATTTAATATAGATATTCCCCTGTAATTTGTTGTCGTTTGTTGGGTCTTTTTTATGTAGCATTACCATCCTTACTTTAACTCAGTTCACCGGAATACTTTCCTCTCGCCAAATTCTGTTATATATATTTAAAACTTGTTGGATCCAGTGGTCATTCATATATTTATACCATTCATTTGCTATTAAATCTAAACCGGTAGATTTATTATTTTTACCAGAGTTTATAATTGCCAACAATTCATCTAAGGAGATATCATTATCTAATTCAAATACGTGATAATTCATAAACTTAATATCGATATCTACTCTCAGAGGGTTAAATTTTTTGTGAAAAGCCTCCCATTGCTTTACCGAAATCTCATTTTGTCGAGCGGCCCTAGGTTTAAATTTTTTAATTGTTGACCAAAATTCTGCAGAATTTTGTACACTTACCAGTTTTGAATTTAGTTTTTGTAATATTCGCATTTACTTTTATTTACGAGATTTTTAGAAGAGTTTTTGCTATTAAAAAATAACTTTACTGAGTCCGGAGAGAATGAGTTTTGCCTACAGTTTTTAAGCAGATTACGAACTTCTTTTTTTGCCTTATAACAACTACTATCGAACCACGGTTTGTTAGGGTGCATATTTTTTAATTTTTGTACTTTCAGAATACCTGCCTCAGATAAGTGATTTTTGATTACGTCTGTGAAATTATTACATAGTTCATTAACGTTCCAATTTGGATCAAATTGATTTGAGGAAGATTCCAGAATGGCCTTAAGTATACTTAAATTTGTAGTATTTCGGCAGATACGGGTTATCTGGGTCATATGGTTCGTATTATCATTATCGTGTGTGTGGTTTAGGGAGAGAAGACAAGGAAGATGGTCCGAGAAATCAAAAATATCCAAAATATTCAAGTCGTTGACAATGCTCATACAGGAGAAAGATATGCATATGTTATCTACAACACTACATCCATTTGACCAATGTAGGTATATTGTACAGAAGTGTCACTAGGTGATCTCCCATTACAAACTATCATTCCTAAACTTTCCATAAGTTCTATTAGTTTTTCTCCCCTTTTATCAACCACGTTATCCACTGAGCTACGTTGGCCTGAAAAGTTATAGGACTCAAAAATTTCATTGTCTAGATTATTCAACAAACCTATCCTGGCATTCCAATCTCCCCCTATAATAATGTAAGACTGCCCGCAATTAAGTAATAATAATTGAAATCATTAGAGATATATCTATCAAATAGTTATTTTCAGGATCCGGTTTCCAAATACTGCTCCTATTACTATAGTATTGTTACCATACTCATCTAATAAACATAAAAGCCAGTCCTTAGAAATTATTATCCTTACATTATTAAATAAAGTTTTCTAAGGAATATTATAATACCTCCACTTGCTCTGCCTTTTACAAAATATTTTGATGCATTAACAGAAAAGTATTCATAATCCTGTAACAAATTAGGTTTAATAACTAAATTTTTTAGTAATCCACGTTTCATAGAAACAAAAAATATCTACATTGACAATTTTATCTATATCCTGAGCCGATAATTATACAGTGTATTGAAACCATATATATTCCAAAAAATAAAGCTGAAGTTTTGTTTACAGACTGAGGAAGCGAATAATTTATGTGACGTTACTTTTTTTTGAGATTCGTTCTTTATTAAAAAAGATTTTAAATTATTAGATTTGACTGACCTCAGTTTTCTTTTATTTGTAACCTGACTCCTGGTCGTTCGCACTGAGAAAGAGTCTGTTTCTATATCTTCAACGTGTGTTTTAGTAGGGGTTATATCTATATTATCTGATTGAGATGCAGGAAGTTTTTCATCTGGATCCGCCAAGTCTTCGTGTGTCCTAATTGTTGTGGGTTGAGAATTTTCTTCTTTTCTTATGAGTATTCCGTTTTTCGACCAAACTTACTTTAATTTACCTTGGAGTTTTAGCTGACGAGCTCTTCGGAATAAACTGAGCTTAGGTGGCGATAATTTTTTTTTTTTATTTATTTAAGACGTCTCGACATCTGTGGTCATTTGCGCCCGGAGCCTTCTCAGTGCACTGCCGGTCTCCGGACAGT
The DNA here is from genome assembly GCA_011037195.1 of Triatoma infestans. Lineage (NCBI taxonomy): Eukaryota > Metazoa > Arthropoda > Insecta > Hemiptera > Reduviidae > Triatoma > Triatoma infestans. The sequence goes on along the minus strand of JAAEAF010002132.1, from coordinate 20,789 downwards.
GTTCTCCCGTTACAGACAACACTGTCCATCACCGGACAGTGAGCTGTAGGGGCTCCTAGGAAGAGAAAATCTAAGGGCAGCACGGCTGGATTCGAACCCGTGATCTCCGCGTTACTAGTCCAGCGCGCTACCACTGAGCTAATCCCTTCCCTAGGTGGCGATAATAATTCATTTACATATACCTGGTTTTGAGATATAATTAGTGCATTTCTCTTCTGCTTTGCATTTATAACAAAATTTTTCTTAACTGAATTATGAACAAATTTAACTATTATTGCAGGTGGAAAATTACTGTTTCTGTTGGGGATCTTTAACCGATAAATTTCATCTATCATTCTCGAGTTTAGGTTCAGCCCTATTTTATCAGCTATATCTTTTAAAACTGAAAACAAATTCTCTTCTTCGGAGATTGGAATATTGTCAATTTTCAGAACATTCTGAAACCGCATTTGAGAATTTTCAATTACATCCCTTTTCATTTCAATTATTTGGTTTTTGAGGATATTGTTTTCTTTTTTTAGTTTCATAAGATCTTTCTTACAGGAACTTACATCTTTTTTGTAATTTAGGACAATTTTATTGAAATCTGCTTTAAGCTCGATTATATTAGCTGGTAAAGTTTGGTTATTAGTTTTTAAGTTCGTAATTTTAGAATCCATATTTTTGATGCTAACAGAAATATTTTCAAGTTTAATTAATACCAAACTAGCAAAGTCCTGCACCCCACCACCACCATCCACACCGTCACTCTTCTTTTCATCTCCACCCATAACAAAAAAAAAATAAAAATGGTATTTAGCACTCGAACGAAACTAACTTGTAATAAATTCGATTTTTTTTTTTTAAACACAACAGTGTAATTTTTATTTGATAAAACTTATTATAAACCACAAAAAGTACAATTTTATAACAGAGCAATATAAACACATCTACTCTCTACGAGTGCTAGAGGTCAACTCAGCTATCTGGAAAATATCTCATACCTAAATTTTAACTATGAGTAAATCGTAAGTACATTGAACTATCTCAGCTAGCTTCTTTTACATTTATTTATTAGATGGTATTTGGATTCGATACCTTATATGTCCTATGGCTGTTCCTATACTTGGTGATAATCAACATTTAGTTAAATATCATTTTTTTACTAACCGTTTCCCCGAAGATAGGCAAATGCCCTAAATCAGTCACTGAAGGGAAATGAAGTTGGCAGACCTGCAAAACTTAGATAAACATTTGAGTTTACGGATTGAGACGTTATCAGTGGTTTGCTAAAAGCCGACCTTTCGCCCATGCTGCAATGAGCCTCTTTAGGGTCGTTACACCTTGAAAGTAATAAGGCAATAATGAATCTTGGCAGAGAAGGGCTCATTGCAGCATGGGCGAAACGACGATTTTTAGCAAACCATTGACGCGATCTCAACCCTGAAACTCAAATGTTTTTCACGAAAATGGACGTGGAAACCTAAAAGATCATAAAGCCTAGATTTTTTTTTTTTTCAACTATCCCGTTTATCCGGCATTCAGCCACGTCGACGACGAACAGCCCAATATAAACTTAAATTTATTAGCCGTGTGGCTACGTCAAATAAAATGGATAATGAGATGCTATCCTGTCATCACGATATCTTGGCGGTAAAGCGAGCAGAAGGGACTTCAGGCCACGCAAGTGACCGTGGCCAGACAAAAACATGCCATATCTTAGGGATCCTTTTACCTTTTAATAAGAGGTTTTCACACCTTTTTCCCACAGCTTCTCTCTCATCTTCCCCTTACACTTTTCTGCAACATAAGATTTTAGTAATGCCTTTTTCTGTTTGCATCGCAATGGAGTTCGGGGATTAGGGAACCCGCTTTAGCAAGGCGATCCTCTTGCTCGTTCCTATAAATACCATAGTGTTCAGATGTACACTGCCATTGGTGAGCAAGAACATAAAGCAGATTTTCTTTTCTTATAAATATCCTCTACTCATCGCAAGTAACTTGTTGATTAGATTCCAGATTGGTGAATTTGGATCATATGTGATAAAAAATAAACGAAATTAATACTTAACATTCGATCAGAGACTTCTGGAAATAATGTCCAGAGAAAATAGTTTATATTAACTAAAATGTTAACCAGTACTCCCAGCTGTTACATACGCACTTACTGCTTGGCAAATTATAACCAAACCAACATATCCTCTATGTCGTCTTATTTATTGTTGATCAGAGATAATGTTTTTTGGTTTCACTGCGAAAAATTACAATAAGCTGTAGAAAAAAGGGGGGGTCTACAATTACCTCGACCCAAAAGAATCTATTGTGAAGTTACCCTATTAACGCAAGTACAACTTGTAGTCTAGGGTTCATAAGCACAAAGCCACAAACCTGCCTGAGAAGCGTTTTCGTTTAACACGTCGTCGCTGGCGATTCAACGCCCCAACTGGAGGAATCTCGCTATTATATGGTCCTCGCAATGTTAGAGGAACAATAAGCTGTAACTATAGTCATTTACTTTGTTAACATGAATTCTAGCATTAATTAATATATTTCCATATGTTCCTGAAAGATTATGTTTATTATAAAAGAAAATAATTCTTCATATTAAAAAATCCGAACAATTTTCTTGCAGTGAATGTTAATGTTTCTTTTCTGTGCCCTACAAAATTTCCTTCTAATTAAATCACTGATAAGAGGATATGAAGTATCCATATTTGATACCTAGATTTTTACAGAGAACTCAGGAAACCTTTTTAAGCATGGGACTGAGCCCCCTCCTGTTGATCTTGGATGAAGCTGCTTATAGCAAACTGTCTGGAAAATATGTTGGTATTCAGTTGTGTTCGAGATTGACGCCTAGATGCCACGAGATTTTGGCACTTCTCTAAAGCAGAAGTAGCCGCGGCCCACTTTTGTCACAAAGGAATTAGTTCTTAAGTTTTAATCAAAATAATTCAAACAAAGTTTATAATCCAAACTTATACAAAAGACTTGAAAGAGCTTATTATGTGCTGCATTCAATAAATCCAAGAAACTGTTAAATTCAATGCACAAGGATCTTAGTTGGTCTAAGTACATGAAGCCTTGGAAGTATAAAACAAAATATTTTTTACTAGCTATTTATAAGAAATGAATACAAAAAAATATTTCTTAATTATAAATCATGCATTCCCTACACCTTTTTTTTTTACTTTCTCAATTTTTCATTAATAAACTGCATGCCCCAATACTACTGCAACCACGCATGTGCCGCTAAGGAGACCACAAGAAGAATGGCTAAGGAAAAATAATAACCGCTATATAATTAAAATATTGGACAAAAACAAAGATATGAAAGCAAGAAAGAATTCAATATCAGCGGTTACATGCGTGACAGCGCCATGATGAGGATGTTAATGTAATAAAGAAACCGCACCTACACCATTAACACCAAATTATTAGACATACCTGCCTTTCACTCTTGTAGTTCGACATCTTGAAAATAAGAAAGATTTAGGTTAGAAATAATTAAAAATTAAATAAATTTAATTTGAAAATGATGATATAAACAAAAAAATTCAATCGATAAAAAAATAAAAAAATTAATTGAAAAAAAATTAAGAGAGTTTAAAATTGACATCGTATCTAAACTTTTGTAATCTTTTAAGATTAAACAGAAATCAGGGCAAGTTGCTAAATTAATAATTAAGTTGAATCCAATAAGAAGGGAAGGTTTAGTATTCCGAAAAATAGATAAAATACTATATTTTAATAAAAGAAGTTTATGCAAAAAACGTATCTTTTTATTTTTTAATTCTTTTTAACAAAACGACTAATTTATTATTTAAATATATTCTAACCTAATTTTCCTAGCTATATAAATATATATATAGGTAAGTAACGTTATTTTCCACATTCATTTTCATCATAAACCTCCTCTTTCGTTACTTACAAGGAGAGAAAAACCAGGGAACTTTTCTGGATGTAAGCTTCTACTAATAATGACGAAATATACATATATATATATGTAGGTTTTGAGATTTGTTTGAATCTATCAGCCAGGTGATGATAATAATATCATGACCAATATGATTGGGTCCTATGGTTCATAAGGAAGAAAATAAATAAATTATATGATTAATTATGGAGTTATCTTTTTGATTGTTTGGGTTTAAACCCGGTGCTTTGAAAATAAGTAAACTTGTATTAACACTGTGAAGTGTATATGTATTATTAAAAGATGTATTACACGATGTTCTTTTCCATTATGACCTACTGAGGTTTTTAATAAATGAAAGTTGTAACTTCATATTAAAAATACTCTGCATTGTATTAGCTTAATAAAATCCTACATATATATATATATATTTTTTTATATTCCACATGCTAGGTCCTCAAAAACTAGAAGGGAATATTTCTTCGTCCCATTCCAAAATTTTGTTTCATTTCAACATCAAATCAGAATAATGCATTAAAAAAAAAAAAATGGCTAACTCAGTTTATCGTAAAATAAAAAACTGGACTATAACAAAAAAAAATAAAAAATAAATAAATCATAAAACAGTATAAAACTTCCAAAAAAAAAAAACAATGCTTCATACTTGTTTCACTGTATTATTTTCCTCTTCGGATCTGATTTTAGGCTTAAATGTTCTTGGATTTCTTTCTTTGGTACTTAGAGGAAAACTTTCACAGTTCATTGTCCTGAAACAAAACATAAAAAAAAAAGAAAATTAAACACCTTGAAGTCAACAATTCAAAGTTGTGCAATAGTGATTATAACTCATAGTTAAATATATATTTGAATAACTAAATTATATAATAGGAATGAAATTAGATAATAAGGAATTATTATTATAATGATATATAAGTTGGATGTATAATTATGAAAATATCTATTTAAATTAAACATTGTTTGACTTTAATAATAGAAAAAAATAAGAAGAAAAGGAATAACCTAAAAGAATGAACTATTAAGAAATAGTAAACAATGCCATTCTATTAAACTTTATCTAACATAATATCAGAGAACCTTTATTTAAAAAAAATCTGGAGTAAAACATTGACAACACTTTCTCTTACTGCAATTAATATAAGTTTAATTATAGTTATTATCATCTGTTGTTGCCATAGTATAGAGTTTGGTTGGTAGGGATACATATTGGTTCTCAAACAAATTAGGCCACTAATTTTTTGCTATTCTGAAACTGTTTAATAACACTTCAAACCTAACGACACAGCCCCCTTTCCGAATCCTTCGGAAATCATTTTTTTTTTCTAGAAAAATGTTTCATATAAAAATGATTGGTTTAAATCTACGCAGTTGAAAATCGTTAGAATTTAGTCAAGAAAATTTCAAGAAAAAAAAACGTAGAAAACTTCGACGACATTCTTCAAATTTGAAAATTAGCAATACATTAATACAACTTAATATTCTAAAGTGGTAGAAACAGAAATATTATACTGAAGTGGCGCTAGAGGAAAGCTTAACATTTCAGCTTCTCCGGAATCCTCTAGAAATCCATTTTTCTGGAAATAATTATTCAAATAAAAATGTTGGGTATTTATTAGATAGTTTTTTTAATAATAATAAAAAAAAAATCGTTTGAGCCAATTTCGACAGCACAAAAAAAAATTGTGAAAAATCACACTTTTCGGTTGTTGGAATTTGACCGAAACTTTTATCTCAAGTGGGAGATGCTGCCTAAAAAAAAATATCAAATTTCAGCTTTTAGCGATTTTTCATGAATGGATTTGACAAAAAAAATAGAAAGTGGCCTTTTAATAGGATCTTGTGGATTTGAAAAGAAATGGGTAACCTGTTTCACAGATATCTTATTTCTATCTAAATATTTCTAACTAAACCTAATCTTCTCGTGAATGGATGTTTTTTCCTCTATCTCACAAAACACTACAAAAGGTTTGGTTACATGATCCTTTAGGCTTTTTAGAGATCCAACCGGATAACTGAGAGAGATCCGTGAAAAATACAGCAACATATTTCTATTACCCTCACTCGGACCACAAATTCAATTAGCATTCCACTCAACTCTTACAACCCACTAGCCCACCGTTCATCCATAGGGCGGCCTGAAGCCGTCCATGCAGGGAAGCTAAACAGACATATCTCTAGAGATAAGCCAACAGCAAGTTCGGGACCAATAAAAGGGAGAAAGAGGCGCCTAATTTGCCCAAACTATTCACCACCTCATATTCTAAGAATACTTGGTACTCAGACTAGAATAATATCCTTGGAAAGAAATCCCTCTTCGATTTTCGAAAACATTCTTATAATATTATAAATAATAAATAATAGTTAGGTTAGGACATTAGTTTTAAAACATGCAAAATCATTGGTTGGCTGGCGCCAAAGAAAATTTTGCTTGTTTCATTTTTGTAATTATTTGAGGTAATGCGTTAAATGCAATCTTACTTTCCGAACAGGTACAAACCCTTTTTTGAGTTGCGTACTCACTCATTCGATATGTAACAGAAAATTAGCAAAAACCTCAGCTTGGAAAACAATGGACTAAGAGGCTTCACCAAATGATGTTCTGTCTCAAAATGAACCGATCCAGTCAACTGTGCCACCTGTGCAATCTCTGCTCAGTAGTTACCAGACGGTTCACTTCATACTTCGATGATATTTTATATAATCATATAATATTGTGCCCAATCTATATTTAATATAATCAAACCGTTTTAAAATTTAATTATTTCGCCCGAATAAGTAAATATTATGCCTATACAATTGCAAACTTTCCAGTTTGTAAAAGAATGCTTTGAGTAATTACTGGCGCACCTCACTATGCTTGAAATCTTTCAATTACACACTAATCAATATAACCACCAATCTTAACATAACCTAATTAAAACCAAATACCTACTTTAGCTCGAATAAACTCATCTTCACTATAACAGAATTCACTACAAATAGATTAAAAAAGAACTGGCCCACGGGGCTTTAATCCATTGATCCACCCTGGCAATTAAATCGGAGGTCAACATCAGAGATGTAATCTCTCACAAGTTACTCACTGCAAACAATGCTCACCAGAGAGCAATATCAGTTACGATACTCAGTAATGAAAGTTTTTTTCTTTTTACTTTCTCCTACTGCAGTAAGAGAACGTATTGTAATTGTTTCAAATTTTCGAAATAAAGATTTTAACCGGAAGTGTTTTGCGTTCTCCTATGTCTGAAAAAAATGTTTGACAAATAACCCGCTTGCATAAAAAGGATAATATCAATTTATTGTTAGAAACCTTTTTTTAAATTTCAATATTTATAAATCATTATATTATATTCTTTTGTAAGTATTTTTACTTTCTTTTTACTTTCTGTTACTCCTAGTATTGCGATTGTGCGAGATTTTCGAATTGAACTTTCACTGGAAATACATGTTTTCGGATCCCCTGAATAAGAAAAAAATGTTTTTAGCGAATAGTCTGTGTGTGTGTGTGTGTAACTGAGTAAAGAATATCTCAAAAATGAAAGGTATCAGGAAGCTCAAACGTGGTATTCCGTTTAGGCACATCAGACAAAAAACATTTCGAGAATCGGCAAATTTACTGAATGTTTTTTTTCCAGTTTTTCATAATTTTCTCGAAAATGGCTCCATGCTTTTCTTTAAACTTCTTATGCTATCTAAACACATAAAATATTTATCACTTTTATTTGGAACATTTTCCTGGGCAAAGTGATTTTGGGGAGGGGAGGTTTCAGAGAACAGTAGCGTTATGCTTTCCTCTAAATTACCACTTCAGTATAATATATATGGTTTTAATGCCTATAAAATATTAATACACATTGGAAGCATTGATAGAATTTCAAATTTGAAGCAAATCAGTTAACCAAAAGTGCGGCTTTATAGGTTTTTGAATTTTTTGAGAATTTTGTTGAAAATGACTGAAATGATTTCCTTTAAACTTAGTAATGCTAACTTCACAAAGAAACATATTACGTAATTTTATTTAAAATTTTATATGCAGTTCGTTCAGTGTTTTTAGAGCGCTCTACTGGATCATAATAAAATCATCATATCTCTAACTGCCAAGTTTATTAGGTTGCTGTTTATCATCCACCACCACCACCAGTATATTTATAAAGTTGTGTTTCACACCAGATTTTATTTTCGTTAAATAATTAATTGTTTTAAGTTGTTTTCTTTATTAACTTAGGCGGTTATTTAATTTAAACGCGCTTACATAATACGGCTCTTAAAAAATTATTGGACAAATTCCGAAACAAAAATGAGTTTCCTCTGAATTCATCTTTTGTTTGATAATTTATAGCTTTCATTGCTTTTATTATTATTATTATTATTATTTTTAAGGACTGACACAAGTTGTTTATACCCTGGCTCTTTGATTGGAGAAGGCAGGCTTTCAGACTAGTAAAAGGAAATCAAAATAATAATAATAATAATAATAAAAAATGCATATTTATTTAAAGATGAAGTTTGAAAACATTATTTTAAGTGCCATAAATGTTCACAATATTTCATTCTTTGCACGTATTACGTAGTGAGTAATACAATAGTCGTTATTCAAAAATATGTGAACACTGACTACACAGGGGTGACATATTGGAAATTCAATTATAAAAATTACTTTCATATAGCAAAGTGATTTTAGGCTATACAAATTTTTGATAAATCAAGGTCTTCAATATTTTTTAATGTGCTGTGTGTGTGTGTCTGTGTTTTAAGTGATTAAAATATTTCCAAAAATGAAAAATTGCTGGAATCTTAAACTTGGTATTCCGTTTAGATATAACCACCGCTTCTGAAAAGAAAAGTTTCGGGCAAAATCTATCTGTCGGCGATTGCTAGTTTACTCAATGTTTGTTCCATTAATCGAAATTTTCTCGAAAACAACTCTAACGATTTTCATTAAACTTCATATAATATCTTGAGATAGAAAGTGGTTCTAGTCGCTTTTATTGAAAACTTTTGTCAGAAAAGGTTGATTTTTTTTTTTTTTAGGGATTTTGCGGGAACAGTACCATTTTAAGCATTCTTCTAAAGTATCACTTTATTTTTTTAAAGGGATATGCACTGCGACCTGAAAGATCTATTGTGCCCCCCCCGGAGCCTTCTCAGTGCATTGCCGGCCTACAGACAACACTGCCCATCAACGGACAGTAAGCTGAAGAGACTCCTAGGGGAAGAAAAAAATTTTTGGCAAGTTTCTGGATTCGAACCCGGGACCTCCACGTTGCTAGTCCAACGCGCTACCACTGAGCTAATCCCTTCCTAAAATACCACGTTAGTATAATGTATGGATTTACCACCTAGAAATATTGATAGAATTCCAAATTTGAAGAAAATCGAGTTGAAGTTTTTGGAATTTTATCGAAAACTTTCTAATAACGATTTCAATTAAATCTGGAATGTTAATTACACAGATATAAACTTATCAGTTTTATTTAATCCTAATGATTCTTTCCAAAGCATTGATTTTAGGTAGTACTAAGAAATGTGTGGCATTAAATTTCTAATGTTTTTATAGGTCGGTTCAATGTTATTGGCGCTACCTTCTGGACTCTTTTTTTTTTTTAAATTGTGATAAGTATAATTTTTTAACAGCTGTTAGAGAAAAAGTCGCGTGAATGTTTTACTCGAGATTTTTTTCCCATATTCAGAATCTCAAAATATGTATTCATAATGAAAACTCTGTTTCGAAAATATGACGACACAACCACAATATTTTATTGTTAGAATAGAAAGTGAATGTAATGAGATTGCTGTTAAAATAGCAATTACCTTTCTAACATACAGAGTTGTAGATTGTTTATTAGTGGTAGTTGAAGCCGATGTAAATAAAGTTGGAGCTTTGCAATTCCTAACATAATCCATCATGTTATATACTAGTTCTGTAGCTGTGTTCAGTAAACAACGCCGTACTCTATAGTAATAAAGTTTCTTTGTTCATATGTCCAATAAACCATGGTGTATATTGAATTTATTTTCAATGTATATACCAATTCTTATTTGTCATATTAAACAATATTTTATGAACAGTCTCGTATGAAACAACATATTTTCTCTTATGGCAATAGTTACAATTCTAATTGAAAAAAAAAAATTAATACCAAACTTTGAATTTGTTGTTGGATTTAGGTGGAGATTGTATTTAGTGGACAGCGCACTCTATCAGCGAAACTCTTAAACTATAATTCAATAAATCTTCAAACCAAAACTAATAAATTCCCCAGGAAAAAAAAAAAATTGGTGTGAATCACATGTTAAAATTTCTTTAAATTTCAACTTTTACTCATTTGATCTAACATAAATTTACAGTCGATAAGGGAACACGTGCAAACCTTATCAACCAAGGCTGGGAGAGAGCGCAACTTATGAAAAAACACATTTGAATATTAACGCCTCTCTGATTCCCTTTTTTTTTTTAGAAAAATATTACAAATAAAAATAATAAGTTCACATCGTGACGTCAGTATTCCAAGTTTAAATGAAATCGTTATAGTAGTTTTTTAAGAAAATTAAAAAAAAAAAACAAAAAACAAACTCAAAAACCTATTCAGTAAATTCAACCACTTCTGATTAAACATTTTTTTATTCAAAGTTCGAAATCTAGCAATGCTTTTAATGTGTAGATTGTATAGATGGCAATACCATACATTTTACTTGAAGTGGTAATTTAGAGGAAAGCTTAACCCTACCGTTCCCTACAACCCACCCACCCCAAATCAATTTTTCTGGGAAAATGTTTAAAGTTTAAAGAAAATGACGAAAACGGGAGGGGGAAAAAACTATTGAGTAAAGTCGTACTTCCGGTAGATGGATTTTTGCTCACCAAGATGGAATACCAACTTAAAGCATACTATGATTTTTCGTTTTTACACAAATGAATCCCTATCAGTTTTATTTGTAATATTTTCCAGGTCAAAATTTTATTTTTTTGGGGGGTTCTGGGGGAAAAGTAACGTTAAGGTTCCATATAAAGTACCACTTTAATACAATCTGTCACCTTATATAATACTGTTTTTTTCTTTCTAAACTAGCTACTGCAACTAGTTTTAAGTGGGTTCGTATAGATAAAATACTCTAATTTCAATAAAGAAAACACCAATTTATTGCTATACCAATAAATTATTAAATACAACGCTTAATAATAATTATTTCACAGTTTAAACCACAAAAGTTCACTTTGTTCACTTTTGTACACTTTTCACAAACTAATAACTTCGTTTGTAACTGGGAACTCTCTACTCTCTGTGGTCCCTCTATTTATACCGGTAGCGAACCTTCCAGAATGTTCTCTAATATTCCAGAAAAAGCTAGAGCGCCGCCAGCGCTTCCTACGGCCACTAAGAGAACCTTAGGTACCTGTCTTCTCTCCTAGATGGCACCACTTGCTGCATTACAATATTAATATACATTGGAAGCATTACTAAAAGTCCAATTTTGAAGAAAATCAGTTAACCGGAAGTGCGACTTCACAGAATAGGTTTTTGAATTTTGGGGGGGGGGGGGGAATTTTCTCAGAAACTACTATAACGATTTTCTTTAAACCTGCTATACTAATTGCACATATATATATAGGTATCACCTTTATTTGAAATATTTTAGAATTTAAGGCGCGTTAAAAATCTATGGTCATTGTCATCTGGAGGAGCCTTATTCAGGGCACTTCCTGCTTCCGGAAAAAAAAATTAATTTGGGATAATTTCGCTAAATAAATACGTACTTCAATCAAAGCTTTAAATCCAGAAAATTGTAAGTCAAGCTCTAAACTGCTCTCTTCCCTTTTTTTTTTTAAACAGTTTTGGCTCCTACAGATCAATGATATCCGACATGACCTCCTCAATCCTCTATTTGCTTACTCGGCCGTTAAGAAGTGTCTCATCAGAAAAATATTCTTCATTCGAGAAATGTTAAAAAAAAAAAATGATCTGTTATTATTTCTTTGTGAAAAGAGACCAAGACGCTGACCATTGTCCCGAGCCTCTTTGGTGCTTTCCTTTAACTTTCCCAAAAGTAAACAATAAAAAAAAAAATCTTGAAAAGCCCAGAAATATAGTCTCAGACCTAATTCATCTAAGATGAACGGATGTTTGAATAAACAGAATAATTATCTTGATGAGGACACAACATAAAATCAATCGTCAACAAACTTGCTACATAAGACCAAGACTTGAACTGAACCCCAACTGCCAACTGGTTTTTCTACCTCACAAACTTTGTAATAAGTACACGGAAGGAAATCTATTTCCTTAGAATTATGTTCCTAAGAGATTTCCTATATATACGTACGTCAGCCATATATTGACTTCTAATCAGCATTCATGTGGAAGAATTTTGTGAAGTTTCTCATTCCTAGAAGCTACATAGCTCTGTATTTCGGGCTAAGCCAATAGCAGGTTCGTGACTATTGAAGGGAAGAAAGTTACCTGAGGGTTCCTGTGTAATCTAGTCTTCTTCTTCCCCTGGCACTACAATCCATAAAGGACCAAGGCTTGCCAGACGGCGATATATTGGGGGGACGTGTGGCAGGCACGCCGCAGTTCCCTGCCGTTTAGTTCTGACCTTCGCTACCTAGGGCGCTACTAACTGTAGATTCCCATTTTTTTCTCACGATGCTGGATGAACACCGACTTTGCCTTCACGGGAATCGAACCCTGAATCCTCGCATGAAAGGCAAATGCGCTAGCCACTAGAACAACGCTTAAGGACCCTGTGTAATCTAGTATCAAGGCTAAAAGAAAATCTTTGAAGGAAGAGAGTCTTCCATCAATTTGAAAGTGAAGACATGGCCACAAAGCAGATTGAAGATCCGAGCAGATCCAAGCCTTTTTGAATTTGACAGAGGCGCTCTACGTTATTTTTGACAAAGAGGACAGCTACCTCGGATATTGGGCATAGTCTCCTTAGAAAACTCTCACATCATGAAATTTATAGCAGACCGATACTGTGAAAAATCTAGTGAGTTTCAAGTTTTACCTAGATTTCTTAGGCCGAATTTGGAATGGTAGATAGATATATCCGGACATAAACCGGGGTTTTCAATGAGAAGCCAGGCGGGATAGAACAGTGGACTTAATTTGGCAAGCAAAATAAACCCACATCTGGGCTATCTGCTCTCTATTCTCAGAAAGTGAACCAGAATACTAGATTTGATTTACGAGTGCTCTTTATTTCAAGAATTGTAAAATAAAATGACAATTCAAGTAAATAGGCTGAATTATTTTAAAATAAATAAACAATTTCTTTCAGGCTATTTTATTAAATTTATTACTTACGCTTTGCCAGAAGTCATATGAAAACGTCGCTGCATAACCCTGAATATCTCTCTGCATATTGCGCTGTAAGTGACCACCATGACAGAAGCAGGCAACAGTAACACAAGAATGAGCATGTAGACTTCATGACATCTCCAAGCGGCTACCCATTCCCAATCTCTTACACACCAATACGCTTTTACACGTTCACCGACCAGCATTTGTATCTGTAGAGTGAAAATTTTCAGTAATCAATTTATACCTATATATTTTTCATGCAAAATGTATGAGATGTTTACACAGATAATATTTTACTTCAGTACAGATTTCACTCATAAATATTCTCAAAAGAATAATAAAGAAAACAAAAACAAATCAAAGGAACGTAACAATACATTCTTTTCTTCAATTTAAGAGAAATGTATATTCTTACCATTTCAAGAGAAATGTAAGAAAATAGCAGCGTAAAAAGGGAAGTACAAACAAGCACAGAACTGAAAGTAAATTTCATATCTTTGATATATTCCAGGTCGCAGGTGTGCTCACTAAGTAAACCCTTTTATAATTAAAAAAAAAAAAAAAATCAAAATTAAAGTTATGTATAATTACGAGCTTTAAATCTACCAGGATTAACAAATTGTGGACCAATTTATTAAAAAGAGTTTCTAAGCTCATTGAATCTAATTTGGCGTTACTTTATTCTTTATTCGTTTGTAGAAATTATCTTGAGCATAAAGTTTCCACTACACCTAGCCTGTTTAAGTTCAGCTTTGTTTCATTCAAAGATGATTTCTCCATTATAATAAGTTAGGATAATCCTAATAATTTATTAATTATTAATAAATAATTAAGAAAACCAATTTCTTAATAAGTGAAATACTTTTCCATGAAGACCTCCTGGACTGTATATGTACTCCCTAAATTAAGAAGAGCGGAGAATAAACAAATTAACGATAAATTAATTTATAGAAATTATCATTTTTTCCAATGATATAAAGAATAAGAGAAAAAAAATTAATGAATAAGATGGAAGATATAGAATATGACTTACTCAAAACATCATTAAGTATTTTGTAATGGTATAAAAAGTTCATAAAGAATTATTTTATACAACTATTTATTACACAAGTATGTGTCGAGATTGGCTAAGTACTAGCGTGCTGGGTTTGCACCAGAGGACCCGGGTTCGAGACCAGGCATTGCTACTCTTAATGTTTTCTCGACCTAGGAACTTCTACAGCTTACTGTCTGATGATGGACAGTGATATATGTAAAGAAAATATATATACTACTGTTCAGTGGCCGGTAGTACACTAATAAGGCTCTGGGCACCATAAATGTAAATATGCCTAAAAGAATAAAATAAAATGAAACGTTGCAAGAATTTACTTAAGCTGCAATTACTACCATCTTAGGCGCTTATTTTCAATCTGTCTCCTTCACTACGAGCTCATACACAGAGTGTATAAACTGATTTTGCTCTGTGAAAGTCTGTGTTAACAAAACATCCTGACGATGGGCGAACACACGAAACGGTCATTGATCAGAAAAAGAAGCAGACTGTACAGTAAATACAGGAAAGAAAAAATACAAATATATATTGAGGTATATATATATCAGATGGGCTCTGTTTAAAAAAAAAACAGCAAAAATTAAAAATATAAATTGAGTGAAAAATATTGAGTAGACTGTATATAATATAATATAATAGTTGAGCAAAATGGGAAATTAAAGTATTAAGTGTATTGGAAAAAATGAATATATATATATTAAATTTAAAAATGGATAGCGAATATTATTTATTATCACTTTCAATAAGCCAAAGGAATGGCGCTTATCTTGAAACGCAGAATTCCTGTTACCAGTGTTCGAAGACCCATGTGTCCTTAGTCCATATCGGGGAAAAGAGGAGAGGAAAAATAGGAATATGGAAATAGTAATTTTCATGTGCCTCTAACTCTTGAGTTTTCACCAATCCACTGCTATTTAGCTGACGATAGTAGTTAATAATTAAATGGGCTCCCAGAAGCTGCATGGCAGGAAAACAACCGGAAGTTAACAGTCATGTAATTTCACAATAAACCTATGCAGGCCCGAGAGAACCTAGCCGCTAAGCCCACAAAAGACCCAGTTTATTAACACCAACCACGAAAACGAGAGGTAACAAACTTGGTGTAGTTGGTGAAGTATCTCTTGTGAATGGACCACAGTCTTCCAGACTGAGGTTTATGCTATTCTTTGTTGTGTCTTGGATGAGAGGGTACGTAACACTAACTTAAAAGGTGTTTGTATCTGCTCCGACAGCCAAGCTGCGCTCTTAGGCGCTGAGTTCATGTGCCCTCACTTCCAGGTTGGTGTTAGAATGTTCTAAAAGACTGGAAGAGCTTTCTACTCTGAAGGATGTGCTTCTAGTCTGGGTGCCAGGCCACATGGGAATTTTTGGGAATGGGGAGGTGGATAGGTTTGCCAAATTAGGCGCCTCTCTTCCTTTCATTGGTCCCGAGCCTGCTGTTGTCTTCTGGCACATGTCTGTCAGGCTTCCAGACATGAACAGCTTTACAGCATTCATCCTTATGGATAAGCTCAGTTGGTTTTCGGCAGCCCAAAATGCTCATCGGGGGTCTGGACAAGGCCATTAGTGAGACGTTGCTGTGTTTTTCACGTAACTCTCTCAGGCATCTGGTTGGATCTCTTACTGGACATTGTGGTTTAAGGAGACATCTCTACATAATGGGGCTCATGCCGGATGGGGGAAACACGGGGAAAACACGGTGAGACAGAGGGGGAAACACCCATCCATCTTATAACTGATTGCCTCGGTTGTGAGGAAATTAGGTTCAGGACCTTTGGTCGGAATAGGATATCTGTGTAAGAGCTTAGGCTATTTCCGCTTAAAGTTATTGTCCGATTTATTCGGACTGCGGTGAATCTTAGATGGATTAGATCCGGGTCTGGATTTTTGTTCTAGACCCGTTTGTTGTTGCTTTCTTGGGGTAGTTATATGGGCCCAGTGAGGCTTTGGATAGCGTAGGATTTGGTCCCTCCCCACAGACTAATAATAATAATAATAATAATAATAATAATAATAATAATAATAATAATAACTCTTGAGTTTTCACGAATACAGTGCTACTTGGCTGACGATTGTAGATAATAATTAAATGGGCTCCCAGCAGAAGCTGCACGGCAGGAAAACAACCGGAA
Source organism: Triatoma infestans (assembly GCA_011037195.1). Lineage (NCBI taxonomy): Eukaryota > Metazoa > Arthropoda > Insecta > Hemiptera > Reduviidae > Triatoma > Triatoma infestans. The sequence goes on along the minus strand of JAAEAF010002132.1, from coordinate 4,385 downwards.
GTAACAGTCATGTGATTTCACAATAAACCTATGCAGGCCCGAGAGAACCTAGCCGCTAAGTCGACAAAAGACCCAGTTTATTAACACCAACCAGGAAAACGAGAAGTAACAAACTTTGGTTTTCACAATTAAAGGCAACCGAACTGGCATGAATTGTATAGGTATTTAACTGCGACATATTCAAGGGAGGGTTGCAAATGAATTACTCCTTCGAGCTTAAAGTGGCGACTAAGTGAGAGAGAAGAAAATGCATAGGTTACCCCCTCTCTACACGTAGGGCACAGCCTAATAAATTGGTAAATTAATATCAAGATAGCCTCCCTCCAAAATAAGATCATTGTTCGCCGTTGGCGGCAAATTTCAATTACATTAAAATCACGGAAAATCTCTCTGATGCTTTACAGCTCCCAGTGGACCCAACCACAACACCATAAAACCACTATAATTATAGGCTATCATTCCCGCACTTAAATAAAAAAGTAAACTAAGTTCAAATCAATGCAATACTTCATCCTAAGTCTTACAAATAAAATTATATCATATAAAAATGAATATTAAATATAATGTATTCCATTAAGTTATATTTTTAAAACAGTGTAATAAAAGTGTGTTATATTTATGTCCTTTAAAACAGAGAAGTTATATCCAGGTTCTTTAACACTTCGGTTTGAAGAATTGCTGTGCATAAAAACTAGAGAGTTTTGGATTCTGTGAATGTTTTTTGTGCCTGAACTCAGATGTTTAATCCCGTAGGCTCAGACAGGCTTTAAGAAGTAAATAAGTTTTTGTTCAAAAAACGTTTAGATCTCTTCAATACATATGTTTTGGAATTGTCATTTTGAGTCATGTATCAACCATTTCTTTGACTAGGTAAATTCCAAAATAACGAACAATATTGGTCACTTAGAGAATTAGATGATAGCAGAGTGAGGTGGAGTAATGCGTGGAAGGAAGTGTGAATGTTAAGTTTAGGATATTGATCTCATTAAGTTTAATGGCCCGTCTTTGAAACCATATTTGCAAGAAAAAGAGATGCGTTTGGTGGTTTCTAATGCTTTTATAAGATTGCTGCTTTTATAAAAAAGAAAAAAGAAAAAAAGATATGACATTTTGTTTTTATATAACGCAGCTACTAGAAGGGCTACCTTGGGATACTCCCATATTACTAAGACGAGAGAGGAAAGTTCCTATTTGTATTTGAAAGTATCTGTTGGACATGTAGGATTTTAAGCTGAAGTAATTGGGTACTGAGGTAGAGCTCTTGAGTATTCTACGTAACGTAAAGAGCCGAACTTTCCTCTTATATAGTTAACTGTTAACTATTTGAAGAGTTAGACTTCAAGTCCCATTGCGACCCCAAAGTACCTATAATAATTTACTGACACGAATGCCCCTCCAAATTGCGTTTAACAAGAGGGAGTTTTTTATTAATTTTATTATTGACAGATCCATGGCTGGTATAAACAAAAGTTTACTACCTTACCCAGTTCCTTACGGGACACGGGTATTTTACCACGTACCTATATAGAATGGGGAACGTCAGAGACATTTTCCGTGGTAGCCTGCTTCATTTTGTGGTCATCGACCGGTTTCGGGCGTTCGCCCATCTTCAGGATGCGTTTTTCAGACAGTGTGACAACACAGACTCGAGAGTAACTTAGTTTCACACTTACCGGTGTGAAACTAAGTTACTCTCGAGTCTGTGTTGTCACACTGTCTGAAAAAACGCATCCTGAAGATGGGCGAAACGCCCGAAACCGGTCGATGACCATAAAATGAAGCAGGCTACCACGGAAAATGTCTCTGATGCTTTCCAGCTCTGCGGAACCAACACCACAACAATAGAATGGGGAAGGTGGGTGATCCGTCATGTCTCTTTGGGGATTCACCTATCGATGATGCCCACCACACTTTCTTCGAGTGCGAAAGATGGGCGGCTGAGAGAAACGGTCTGGAGCAGGAATTAGGCCGCTTGACACCCGAGTCCATCGTGGAGACCATGCTGTCCTGCAATGATTATTGGGTCAAAGTAGCATCTTTCGTTGAGATGGTACTGCGGCAAAAGAAACAGGCGCTAGACCAACACCTACAACTGTTGGTTTAAAGTAGTATTGAGGAAGAAGGAGCCTGAAAGGGCTTAATACGAGGCACCACCCTGATGCAATGCGATAAGTGGTTCCAGGGTAAGGAGGAGACTGGGTTTTTTAGTGGGTGAGAGTCCCACATATCTGGGAACACTATCCTCAGATGTGCATAATGCATTTTTCCCCCTCCCGAAAAAAAAAAATAAACAAAAGTTACTAGTTCCTGATTCTTTTAGTAGGTGACTTTTAAACCGCTCTTTAGCAATCTCAAGGTGCGAAAAAAAGTATAGGGCCAGATAATTTGTTACCTACTACATTAACCTTTTAGCTTTTCATATAGAATAAACCTGTGAAAAACGAATTTAATCATATTGACAATTACTGCTTGATTAAAGTTAAATTAATTGCTTACACACTGAATTGGAAAATGAGTAGAATATGGGTTTTGCGTGGGTGGCATTATTAAATTTAAAATATGTTGCTAAATATTGATTTTTAGACGAAAGATGAATAGTAGAATATTTATTCAAAATTAAATTTAAGGTAACATTTGGGGGGGCGGGGGCAATCTTTAGTAACAGGTGGGTGATTAGACTGGTTCTGTTATAGATAATAGTCTGTTGATTTTTTCAAGTGATGTTATTTTAGATGTGCAGAAAATCTATGTTCTAACTTGAAATTATTTGCAAGTTTTTCTCATGTGATAAAAAAAGAATTCTATAGGAGCTTAGCAATAATTATTTTTCTCGAAAAACTCCTCCAAAACACTTAGGCTAATTTGATAAATCACTTATGTTTAATAAATATAATTACAAAGAGAACCAATTCAATTGCCATTTACAAACAACAAAAAACTGATTAATAACTGAATATGAAGATGGATTGTTTTAGCTGGAGAAAAGGAGCTATACTAAATAGAAATAGTTTCTGGAATTAAATTATAAGTCTTAAAAGTGGCGAAGAGAGTCACCAACGGTTCACAAAACCAAAGGTTTATCAGGGTGGCCTTCATTAAGGCGAATATTTCTGGAGCTTCAGATTTTTTTTTTTTTTTTACAAATGTAATGTGATTTATTATAAATAATTTGTTAGAAAAAAGGCGGGAAATTATTTAATTTTTACTTTTTTTCCTCGACGATAACGAGGAAGTATTGTGATCGTATTAAATTGTCAAAGTTGAGTTTTCATCGGAAATACATGAATGAGGTCCCCTCAATATAAAAAAAATATATTTAATGAATGGTGTGTGTGTGTGTGTGTGTGTGTGTGTGAGAGAGAGAGAGAGAGAGAGAGAGAGAGAACAAAATATCTCAAAAACGAAAAATTGCAGGTAGCTGCAACTTAATATTCCGTTAGGTGTTCAAAACCCACCGACCGGATTTGAAACTTTACTGAATGTTTTTCAGTTCTTTACGATTTTTTCAAAAATTGCTCAAACGATTTTCATCATCTATATGTTATTAACTAATAAATTCTAATCATTGTTAGAATTTTAAATTTGAATAAAAACCGGTTAAGCAGAAGTGCCATCTTATAAAAATAGCTTTCTATGATTTTTGGTATTTTTTCGAAAATGGATCTCCAACAAGTTATTTTTAGTTTTTTACTTTCTCTTAATCCTGGTAAGAGAAAGTATTGTAATCGTGTCCAAAGTTCTATAGCGAGTTTTCACCGGAAATACGTTTTGAGATCCTCTGAGTCAAAAAAAGTGGTTTTAGCAAATGGTCTGTGTGTGTGTGTGTGTGTGTGAACAGCATAGCTCAAAAACGAAAAACCGTAGAAAGTTGAAACTTAATATTACGTTTAGGTATCACCATGGCATCTGACAGTGGGTCATCTGTCAAAATTCCTCTACCGGGAAGAACGACTTTACTTGTTTGTTTTTTTTTTTTTTACTTATTTGCGTTTTTCTCAAAAATGGCTCCGACGATTTTCTTTAAACTAGACGATATATTAACTACACATACAAAGAGCTACAACTTTTATTTGAAATGTGTCTCTGTGAAAATTCATTTAATGGCTGTTATGGGGGGGGGGGATGGAGGGATACGTCTTAAATACGTTGTTCAAATTCATCAAACAAAATTAGTTTCATCTAAAGTGCTATTTCAATTTATCAAACAATTCTATCACCTAAATAATGTTAATTAGAATTAAATAAGTTGTTAAAATTCCGAGTTTCAAAAAAATTGGATAACCAGAAGTGCATTTTACATTACCAGTTTAGTAAATGATTTTTTTCACTTTTCGCGCTTTTCTCAAAAATGTCTCCGACGATTTCCTCGAACTTTCCTATATAAA